>CM039583.1:17513585-17660361 GCA_022457205.1 Saccharum spontaneum | reverse complement strand
GAAGACTGTTATGAAGCTACAATATTTAGAGGACTGATTCGACTAATGAGAGACTGGAAGTGCTCCCTAGTAAAGAGAGATTGCAATCAAGTTGCTATGCTTTAGCTTTATTAGCTAGACGATGTAAACATTATGCGGCTTGGTCAGGACACTCCTTCAGGCCGATTGTAATTTGTCGGTGACTAACTAATAAGGTTTCTCTCTTTGCTCGCAAAAAAAAAATGAAGCTACAACATTTTCCTAGTGAAGCTAGAATATTTTCTTCACGAGACTAGAACATGTTTTAATTTAAGAAAGAATATTTTTCTTCTTAAGTTCGAACATATTGTTGTAAGCTACCATGCACATTTCCCCATGAAAATATAACATATAACATTTTCCTAATTTTGTGGGTATCTCTTATTTTAAGGTAGAAACACCAAAAAAATCATAATTGCTATGACTATGAATATTATAAGTCATTAGATTACGACTATCGGAGGACAATTGTTGGGAAACCAATACGTATGTCAAGCATACGCTAGAAATCCACTCCTCCACTTTATTCTTTAGCAGAAATGTTGTCCTTTCAACATGTCGACGTTTAATTCCAAATAAGTTCCCCTTAAAATTAGGTATAGGAATTAATCCCAATATTAGGAGTCCAGTGATGCCCTCTCATCATAGACACGTGAGATTTATATCTCCTTCCTCCCTTCATACTTACATGAATGAATGGATTGGTTAAAATGAGGAAGTCAGAAGCAATTTAATTCAAAGTGTTTGATAGTTTATTGGCCACCATCAAGGCTAGCTTAGTTTTCAGAAAGCATGGCAACAATTTTGTGATGAACTAGTTGCATTTACATGATTAGATTCTTTTTCAGATATATATGTAATCTATTTATTTATTTATTTATCATTCTTCATTATATTTATGCTTCTCTTTCTCAAATATATGTAATCTATTTATTTATTTATCATTCTTCATTATATTTATGCTTCTCTGAGATTCAATCAAGTATAAACATGATATTTTTTTTAAAAAAAGGTGCAAATAGAATGTAGTGAATCCATTAAGAACTTGGTTCTAATATTGTTGTCGTGTGAATCATGAAACGTTTTTGTTGGGCAAGTATATCAACCCCATCAGTTACTTGTGGACGGTGGAGCATGTTGTGGGTGGCTAGCTAACCGTGCTTTCTTGAAATTTTAACTTTGGTTACTAGTATGATGCAACTCCTCTTAATGTAAGTTCATCCTTAAATTTCATGTGGTGTTTGGTACTCCCTTTTTGAGGTGTAAACAGCTCACAGCGTGATTCAATACCGTTGTTTTACGTTTGTTTAGACCTAGCTATAATCAATTCGCGGTGGGATCCAATCCCATTCTATTTAAGGTTGATCCCCTCCACAAACTCCACCCCCCCACCCACCCCCCCGATTGAGGGTTAGTGGGTTCCAGCACAAATATACCCCTTCCTATTGGCTCACCAAACAAAATCAAAGAAGTAGTGATTCCGTTCCCGATGCAGCTGTAACTCGATACCTCTACTTGTCATTAACGATGCTTCAACCAAATAGTACCTTAATCCTATGATCTAGTTTTTTATTGTTTAATTGTAGCCTTGTAATGTGGTTACAAGTATTTTATATGGAAAGTACAGTTCAAAAGTGTTGTGGTTCCGCATTGCCCATTTTACCTCCACACCCATGGACAAGCAGAATGCTGCCATCCAACGAGGTTGCTCGAAAGATCTGGGAGCCCGAGATGGGGTGGGGGTCAAGGATCCCAGATGAAGGGCAACAATGACCATTTGAAACATCAACGAAATATAGATCTATGTCAGCAACAATGAGGTAGGGAGCAACGAGGAGGATGAAAATGTTGTGGAAAGGAGCATTGGTACTGGTTATGGGGGGACGAGGTTGGAAGAGGCGAGGAACTTCCATCGTACTCTCACTATCTATCAATAATAAATCAATTCTTATTCTTAAGACCTTTTTGGAATATAGAAATTTTAGAGAAATTATATAGAAATTTTACAGAATTCAATTTATTTTTAACAGAATGCAGGAACATAAAAAGATCTCACGTTCCAAAGGGAGCATTAGAGTTGTCTTAAGCCAAACTTATTTATATTTGACTGAATTTATAGAAAATATGAACAATATTTATGACATCATATGAGCATATTATAAGAACATATTTCATGGTGTCATAAATCTTGGTACCCTTTCTTGTAAGGGGGTGTTTAGTTCCCACCCAAAAATTTTTCACCCCATCATATTTAATGTTTAGACACATGCATGGAGTACTAAATATAGACGAAAAAAAACTAATTGCGCAGTTTGGTTAAAAATCATGAGACGAATCTTTTAAGCCTAATTAGTCCATGATTAGCCTTAAGTGTCACAGTAACACACGTGTGCTAATGACGGCTTAATTAGGCTTAATAAATTCGTCTCGCGGTTTCCAGGCGAGTTATGTAATTAGTTTTTTTTATTAGTATCCGAAAACTCCTTCCGACATCCCATGAAACATCCAATGTGACACCCAAAAACTTTTCACCTACCAACTAAACACCCCCTAAATCCAGTCAAATTTAAAATTTGTTACCTAACATTAACCATAAAATCTGATTTATTATAGAGGGAGGCAGGGTCCATTTAAAGACCGGTAAACATACTGGCTATAGAGTACATGGGACACACCTTAAGGTACACTCCGGATGCCTTCGTACTACTTTTCATGAGGAGTTTTATAAGAAAAAAATACTCCTATTGTCCTGCATAAAATAGTTATGCTAAAGTTTTATCTAGTAGGAAACTTATGTAGACCTACAATTGCTCTACGTTATTTTAACCAAATTACTTTTAAATGTAAAAATATATATCTCTATTATACATTGAAATCTTCTCCAAGTCAATCTCTTTCTTTAAAATCAACGACTCATAGCACAACTACTAGCAACGGCTGAGATTAAAAGTTTGAAGCGGCTTCCCACTCTTCCACTCTCCCACGTCCACGCTCGCGCGGCCCTCACAAGGCCGCGGGTTCCAGCCCGTCGTCTACCGAAAAAATACCTCTCTCCTCATCATCCTCCTCTCTCTTCTAGATCACCATCGCGACGCCGCACGAGCGGTGGCCGCGCGGGCCATGGCGCGGAGGCCGCTGGTCGCGGATGACGCTGGATCTCCGGCCGCAGGAGCTCGGAAGCCGCGCGTGGCCACGGCGCAGAGTTGCCATCCGCCTGGCCGCCGGCGCTGAGGCCGCGCGGGGCTGCCCGCCGTGGGAGGCCCCGGCGTTGGCTCGTCGGCAGTAGGTGTACTCACCGGCCGTGGATCCCGTCGCCTGGCTCGAGCGAGGAGCCGGCGCGGGGCCGACAGTAGGGGCCACGCGGGGCCGTCGGCCACCGGACTGCCAATAGGGCCATGAGCGCGGGGCCGCCAATCACCGGCTGTCAGCGCTGCGGGCAAGATCTAGGCTCGCACGTTTACTGCTGTTCGAGAAGGTGGACTACTTCCAGTGGATAGTCGCTGCCGCCGCCGCCTTCTTCTTCATCGCATTCCTCTCACGCCGCGTAGGACCGGGACCTGTGGGAGCGGAAGCCGAGTGTAATCCCACGCCACAGCACGCCGCCGGCGAGCCTGCGACCACGGGCATGGCCGCAGCCCATCTCCGCAGTGCAGTTCCTCTCCTGGAAGCAGCACAAGGTCCTTCCTTTCTCCCTTCCCCTAACTAAAATTCTTGGAAGCAGTGCAGGAACCGTTTGCTCATTTCCATCCATGCACGTGCTCATTTAGTTGAATCAGTTCTCATGATGGGAGGAGAAATTTATTACATCTGGGAGATAGGCAACCACTAATTTTTATAAAAGGATTCTTGATGCTACTGCATTAGTCACGCTATTTTGTTGGGTACAGATTTCACACATTTGATTTAGCTTGTTTGGCACTTTGGTCTAAAAGTTGGCACTTGGAAAGCATAAAGAAGCAATCAGTTTGCACTTGGAAAGGAAATTGTTCAACCTCATTGGTTTGAGCATGAATGACAAATTGAAGCTGGAACTTAACATCAATTCACTTCGCTAGGTACTAGGGAAGTGTCTAATAAAGAAAACAATCTAATCTCTAATGGTTAGAGTTCTGAAAATTCTCTGCACCCAATATGTAAGTTTTTTTACAGATACTTACCTGATTGCTGATTCTTGTTAATCACTGGCTCAGTCGATGAGTTGTGTTTCTTCTTAAAAAGCATCATTCTACTATGACAGTCTTTGGTTGCTCTATTTTACCTATAGCATTTGTTCATGCCACATTTATATATTTTTACTGGCCAATCAATGATTCAGTTTTCAGTTCTACGCGCGGCGTCGGCAGCTACGGGAGGCCATGTGCAGAAGACCGCCGACAGGCCATCACACGCCAAGCCCGTGCAACCGGGCGCAGCGAATGTGGCCTCAAGGTAAAAAAAAATTGGTGCCTCTAACATATCATATTACCAAGTTCATCGTCATTTCAGCGATTTCGCGATTAGTAGGGCGATGGATTAAGGATAGATGATTTTGTGACTTAGATGTATACCTTCAGCTCTTTCACAATGGCTTTTTTCCCATCTAATTTTGTACACAGATGAGGTTATTGGATGCCGAAAGAAGAAGCTGTATTGACATTGGCAAAGGTCATCTAAGAGCTGTTGGTTCTTTTGCCTTTTCAAGGAAACAAAGAGCTTTTTTTTTTGTTAGTGGTGGCAGTTGGTTCTTTTTTTAGTTTTGTGATTTATTTTTTCTAGACATCATCGTAGCGTTAGCACGGGTAATATACTATTGAACCTAATTTGGGAGCTTGATTTTCATTGAACTTAATTTGGGAGCTTGTACAGGTTCCATATAATTGTTGCTGCAGTTTGAAGCTGCATGAGTGCTCACCAACATTGCATTAGGCACATTAGAGAAGACCAAGTTTGAATATGTGGGCTGAAGACGAAGTTTAGAAGAAAACAACAACCATCTGCTTTCCTGTAGTCTACAAAGATGTTTTACTCTGTCTCAGTAGTTAAGTATGACCTAAATTTTGATTTTCGGCTTCCTGTTATTTAGCTCTCTTATGTCCTTAGCTGCAAAACCGAAGTTTTTTTCTTCATCATCAGACCATGCTTTAACCCCTTTGTGAGCTCATACTCAGCTATAGTGCCATGCCTACGATTGTTAATTTGTTAGGGATGCAGCAGCAACATCGTTTGTTAGGGAGATCACACAACTCTGGTCCGCCGGTTGATTCCATGGCTATCAAGTGCCGATTTTAAGCGGTCTCACAGTTAGGTTCTCAAATCTCAAATCCCCCATTATTTTTTTGTCTCTACATCTTCTGCAGATGGACTATTCACTTGTATATCAATTTCCTGTTTTAATGGCTACTTGATTTTAGCTGTATATTGAATATATTGCCAATGTTCATAGACGGATGACATATTGCAGTTGCCAAAATGTATCAAGGAGACAACGATAGAAGTAGATGCTTTAGTTTTGATGTGGTAATTTTTTTCCTATTTGGCTGCAGGCCGCCCTCTTGCTTGATGCTTTTATCAAGGACAGAGATTCAATCTCAAGACATGATTAATGAAAACCTTCAGAAATCTGAAGAACTTGGTATGTAAAGCTTCCACTGGCCGTTACAGGCTTACACTAATGTGATGCCAAACAAATTCAGAAAAGGACTACCTAACGGACATCCTTGATAGGAAGAAGTGACTGAATCGCTTTTTGTCAAGGAGGACAGCAACGACAACTCTGTCTTCGCACTGGACAAAGAACTTCTCTTACAAGTGAGGGACATCCCCTTTATAGTTTTAGCTATACTTGGCTACTTGCTACTACTTTCGCATCTGCTACTTCAAATTTGATGATGATGTTTCCAACCAACATTGACTTTTCAGTATCAGTGACGTTAGGTTATATTTGAACATGATTAGCCTTAATTCCATCTTATACTCTTTGTTGCTATTTTCTTTCTTGCTTGTAATATATTGGGTTAATAATTTTACAGAACTATTTTTTTCTTGATAACATTGCTTACTGTGTAAGATTTTCTTATGTTTTTATGTTCTTTATAGTTTATATCACCAAAACAATTATAAGTATTGTTTCTCGTGGCCCATGATGTTCACGAGCACATCTAAACTGAATAACCTTTAGTTTGTTGATTTCCTTTGCAAGAGTTAAGGTTCCCAAACTGATTTTTGGCAAAATTTATATGTGCTATATTGCTGGACTCAGTTTTTGGTTGGTTGTTTGCAGGAAAATATGAAAGATCAAGAGCTGATTGCCGGACTCTTGTGAGATGAAACGATCAATAGCTCTTGTTTTGTCCAAGCTCAACATTGCAAGAAATGCTTATTATTCAAAGGAAAACTTTAAGTCATCATGTATCATATACACATTATTATGTTTGTCAACCAAAAAAGATTATTGGTGACTCCACTGATTCATTTCGAAAACATGTTACTATTTATTTTTCATGCTTCTTGTATTGTGTTTATTATTTTTTGCTCTTGTGTGACGTTGTGTGATGGAATTTTTATATATGTCCCTAGCAATGCATGGGCAATCAACTAGCAAATTATAAATTAGATGGTTGAGGTGAGACATGACTTTATTATGCCTTATTATGCATAAGTGTTTTTGGATTATATACATGGTCATATATAATTGCGTGAAACTTAAATTATAGAAAAAATATCATCGTTTAGTTGTTTTCATGTGCATTCCTGAAATGAACCCGTGGCGTTAGCACGAGTACTGTACTAGTTATTATAAAGTGCATTTTGAGACAAATATATTAATACCATCATTAAAAATCAAGCTTATCACTTACTCTACCTGTCCCATAATAAATAAGCTTCTAGAAATTCTTAACAGATTAAAGACATTGGTTTGGAGAATATCTCTTCGATTTCATAGTTATCATATTTGCATGTAATGGATTAAATAAGCTTCTATGATTAGCTTCCATATTACTCCCTCCATTCTAAATTATAAGACATTCCAAGAATCTTGGAGAGTCAAAGCATCTTAAGTTTGACCAAAATTATAGAAAAAATTACAAATATTTATAACATCAAATAGGTATACTATGAAAATATAATTAATGAAGAATCTAATGATACTTAATTGGTGTCATAAATATTATTATCTTATTATATAAATTTGGTCAAACTTGAGATCCTTTGACTCTCCAAGATTCTTGGAATGCCTTATAATTTGAGATGGAGGGAGTAGGAGGCAGTGTTCCATATTTACGTAGAATATAAGAAGAAATGTACCAACCTGAATGGAATCTTTTATCTTTTACTCCACACAGTAGCCATAATTGGCGCGGTATAACCACAGCCAGAAGTTAAACTCCGAACGCCCCTCGCCACCGCTGTTGGACGGGCGTCCGGCGCGAGCGATCGTACTTCACCGACCAGAGCACCACCATGGCACCGCCGTCGTGGCAAGGGCACGCAGCTGCCGTCGTTTCCGTGTCCCTCCTGATTCTCGTCGTGGCGCCGTCGTCCACCACCGGTATCGGCGTCAACTACGGCACCAAGGGCGACAACCTCCCGCCGCCGACCACGGTGGCGTCGTTCCTGGCCAACCGCACCCGCATCGACCGCGTGAAGCTATTCGACACGAACCCGGACATGGTCCGCGCCTTCGCCGGCACGGGCATCGCGCTGATGGTCACCGCGGGCAACGGCGACATCCCCAAGCTGGCGACCAAGGACGGCGCGGCGGCGTGGGTGGCCGCCAACGTGGCGCCGTACTACCCTTCGACGGACATCTCGCTCGTCCTCGTCGGGAACGAGATCATGGACACGGGCGACAATGCGCTCATCTCGAACCTGGTGCCCGCCATGCGCGCGCTCAAGGCGGCGCTGGTGGCGGCCGGGTACCCCAAGATCCGCGTGTCGACGCCGCACTCGCTGGGCATCCTGGCCGGCGCGTCGGAGCCGCCGTCCGCGAGCCGGTTCCGCGACGGCTGGGACCGCGCCGTGTTCGCGCCGATGCTGGCGTTCCACCGGCAGAGCAGGTCGCCGTTCATGGTGAACCCGTACCCGTACTTCGGGTACAACGGCGCTACGCTCCCGTACGCGCTGGCGCGGCCCGACAACCACCTGGGCGTGACGGACCCCGGCACGGGCATCACGTACACCAGCATGTTCGAGGCGCAGCTGGACTCGGTGTTCTCGGCGATGAAGAAGCTCGGCTTCGACGACGTGGAGATCGCGGTGGGCGAGACCGGGTGGCCGACCAAGGCGATGGACGGGCAGATCGGCGTGAGCAACGCCGAGGCGGCGGAGTACAACCGGTACCTCATCGGCGAGGCCGGCGGCGGGTCCGGCACGCCGCTGATGCCGAAGCGCACCTTCGAGACGTACATTTTCGCGCTCTTCAATGAGAACCTCAAGCCGGGCCCCGTCGCCGAGCGCAACTTCGGCCTCTTCTACGCCAACCTCACGCCGGTGTACGACGTCGGCCTTATGAAAGACGGGGTACGGTACTATACGCGCGCACGTCTTGGCCTTGCCATTGCCGAGACGACGGGCACACGCTCTGGCACTGCATTGGTGCGTGTTCTGACGGGCGTACGTCTCTGCGCTGCGCAATGCAGGTGAAGACAGGGGCTGCGCCGTCGCCGTCGCCGGCGCCGGCAGCCACTCATCTGGCGTCCGCCCCTGAATCCAAGGCTGGCAAGAAAGATGACGTGGAGGCGGCCGCGGCACCGGAAGAGACGGCCGCATCCGCGTCGGCGCCTGCGCCGTCGTCTGTGGACGACGAAGGTTCATCCAAGGCCACCGGACCATCGCCGTCGTCGGAGGCGCCATCGCAGAGTGATTCGACCGATGAAGACAAGACGCCGGTTCGCTGACAAGCTGGTCCATTGTTTGTCGATCGTGACTGCAATTGTCGCAGGAATTTGACTTCTTCCTTTGTGCCTGGCTGACCGTGTGTGCAGGAGGAGGAAGGAGGGGATGCGCCACCACTGGCGACGGCAGCGGCCAGCGGGCCGGCCGATGAGTCGTCGGAGACAGCAACAAAGGTATGCTCATGTCGTGCATGCATGTAGCATTGGCCTCGCCGCTTTTGGACGCATTTCGCGTTCAATCGTCATGCATTGTCGCATTGAAGGGAAATTAAAACTGAACGGCGTACATCATGCGTTTCATGCTTTCCCTGTGAAGAGAAATTCGATTCTGCGGCTTTTCTAACTTGATTACTTCTTACAGTTTGAAAACATATATAGTGCGTCATTAGTGCTTAATAGTTTCGACTCTCAATGGACGATTATTCCACAATTTCAAATTAAAAATGTGCCGTGAAGGCATGAAAGCTATGAACTTTGGACTACACACAACACTCTATGTTGCTTTGATTTCATAGTATGCATGCCTGCCAAAATAGTCCTAAGAAATCTATATGTTGGTGATGGACTGATGGTCTCTTTTTTGTTGAACAACGGATCAGGACGGCGATGCTGCTGAAGGCGGCGGTAAAACGCCGGCGCCGGCGGGAGCAGCGTCTCACGGCAGCAACCTCCGAGTGCCCGTCTCGTCCGTCCTTACAATTGCTCTGTCGTCTCTAGCCCTTGGCATCTAACCTCTCTTCGTTTCGATCGTCGGCCCATTGTGACAATATGTTTAGTACGTAGCTGAGCATGCTGTAAGTATATTGATATGGCCCCCAGGTAGCTGTGTTAAGTTAATAGGATAACACGTCCAAGTAAACTCTGCTTCGTGGGACAATTTTTTTTTTCTTGAATGTCTAAAAAAGGGAAGCCATTTGTATGAGAGAGGAGAATTTTTCTAGCTAAACATTTAGTGCAACGAGGGTGATACATACATGGGATTGGGGCCTAGTAGTAGCCTATACTGATGTCCCTCGTTCAATGTTGTAAAATTGCTCTTAATCGTGTTGTGCCAGCCGGTCAGACAGGCACAACACAAGGGTTACTGATGTCCCTCGTTCAATGTTGTAAAATGCTTACTGATGGCCCATGACACATCTTGCTACAATATTGTGCCGTGTTAGCCCAAGGCACAATAACTATTTGGTAGCGCTCCTTGAGTCTGCTCCAAAGAAGTTGAGAAGTTGGGAGTAGACTATACCAAACTAGCCTTTATTCTTCTCTGAACTCTATGAACGATATGTTATGTATAATACAACTATCACTCCGATGTCATGATGCATATGAACCTATGTCATGTCATGTTACAAGGTAGTGTTTGTTTGGATGGACTAGAACTAACAACTAATCCTATTAGTTCCTATAAGTGGACTAGTGAACTAACAACTAGTTCATGACTAGTGAACTAACAATTAGTCCCCCTGTTGAATACTTAGGGACTAAAAATTAGTTAACTAGTTGTTAGTTCTACGGATCCAAACAGGGCATCATAATACCTTTTTTTACTGGGTTCATCATGTATCAACATGATGCTAAAAATGTACATATATTTTTGTCTTCAAAACTATAAAATGTTTTTATGATATTGAGTCACGTTAAAATTATACACCAAAATCTCATTACATACCCAATTAAGAAAACACGTTATATGCATGGAAAATATCAGCAACTAATTGAGTCGTAAACTTTGACGATCTAAAATATGTTACACGCTAATATGTTATATAGTCAAATTTGTGCATATGCTAACTCAATTAAAACTAAGCTATATAATTAAGAATATCTTCTAAAACACACTAAAAGGAGCCTCTCACGGACGTGCTAACAGTCTGTATGTTCACGTACTATCCGTAATATGCATGTTCTAACGTTGAAACACCCTACATGTGTTGCCACATACGTCGGTAACATGATACATGTGCTGCCATGTACGTTGGGATTTGGGAACGAGAACTTACTCCCCCTCCGTCCCCATTTAAGTGTTATTATGTAAATTATAAAAATTTTGATTAAATTTCTAGAAAATATTAATAATATTTATATCTATGAATAAATTTATTATGAAATAGATTGAATTGAACGATCTATCCATGATACTAATTATATACTATAAATATTAACATTTTATTTTATATTTTAGTCAAACTTAAGTATGTTTGACTTCTAGGAAAATGAGAATAAAATAGGATAGAGGGGGTACATTAAAGGCATAGATAAAGACAATGGCAATTTACACTAATAAAATTATATAGTGTACAATTTTGCAAAATAAAAGATATACCACATGCAATAGATCAAATATGCATTAATTAGATATAGGACCTCTGTTTCGGCTGCTACAAAAAATTAAGAGGGGTTTTTTCGTTCGTTTTCGTCCATTTTCATCTCTAGCTACAGCCGCTGCAGGTATGGTTTTTTCTCCACTCACAGTTCACTGCAGCAGCTGCTTTCGCAGCCGAACAACCCATAGAAAAAACTTTTATATCTAAAACATTCTTTATTTACCCTATTTTACAAAATTAAAACTATATAAATAAATAATCTACCTATTACATCTATGACATTATTAAATGAAGCTCATAGTCATTAGGAAATATAATACTACAGCAAAACATATATATATTTTTAAATTCTCACATGAGCAAGATTGACCAGGTCAAAGAAAGCATGGGAAGCGCCCACTTGCAGCCCTTGCGCCACTCATCCACGTCACGATATGTGTGGGCCCGTTTCACCCTGATAATTTTTTTTTTCTAGCGTGTAAACCAGTAAACCACGGTTCCACAACGGACAGAAACGTGGGCCTTCGTACGGCCCGCATGGCTCAGGATACGGCCCCCGGCCGCAGCCGCAGCGAAACGCCAGCCGCCTCCCTTGTCCCAGCCACCGTTGGGGGATTGGGATTTGGGAGCCCGCACGCTTCTTCTTCCCGCCGCGCCGCCACCCCACCAATCCCCAGTTCCCCACCAAAGACCAAACCCCCTTCTCCCTCCTCCAGCTCCAAGGCTCCAATCCCCGTTAGTTCCCCGCCGAATCCCACCTATCCTCCGCGAAATTTCCTGTGATCCACCGCGCTCTCGATACCCTCTCCGTGGCGCGCTCCCCTCTCGCGCCGCGGCAGAATCGCTTACCCGTCCCAATTCGACCGAGCATGAGCATGGCGTTCTCCTGCGCGGGCGCGCGCCTCCACGGCCGCACCGGCGTCGGCGGCGCCAAATGCCGTCCCGGCGCGGCGGCCCTGCTCGCGCGGCGGGGCACCTGCTTCCGCCCGACCGCCCGGAGGTGGAACACTGCCGCCCCCAGGGGAATCCGCGCCGACCTCCCGCCGCCGCCGCCGCCGCGGGCGAGCGCGGATGGCGGCGCCGCCTCCTCCGGCCCGGCAGTCGCCGTCCCCGAAGCCGGGGACGCTACTGAGCAGGTGGCCGCGGTTACCCAACCTGTTGTGCTCCCGGAGAGGCTTGGTGTCGACGATGGGGCTGGTGGGAATGGCAAGCTCCCGCCCGCCGGCGGTGGCGGCGGTGGGGACGGTGAGAATGGCGGCGGTAGCGGCGGTGGGGGTGACGGTGACGACGGGGAGGATGAGTTCGGGCCCATCCTCAGCTTCGACCAGGTGGTCCAGGAGGCGGAGAAGCGAGGGGTTAGCCTGCCCAGTTTGCCCGCGGACATGGTTGAGGCGGCCAAGAGCGTTGGGATTCAGAAACTGCTGCTGCTGAGATACCTGGACATGCAGGTCTTTTAAAGGGTTCTTGTTATTATACCTGTGTGTTTTCTTGTTTGTAAGTTGATTCGATTCTGATGTGCCTGACATGAAATTGTTTTGTTGTTTGGATTTCAAAGGCGTCGGCTTGGCCCTTGGGACCTGCAATTAGGTCCTGCTCGCTTCTCCGGAATAGGATGCTGGTTGATCCTGCATTCCTCTTCAAAATCGGCACTGAGGTTGGTTCAACTTATTGTGCATTTGTGCAATGATACTGACAATTGTCCATCGGTTCTGTCTTGACTGTTTGGTCCATGGTTATGTTGCAGATAGTTATTGATACGTGTTGTGCAACATTTGCTGAGGTTCAGAAGAGAGGGGAGGAGTTTTGGTCAGAGTTTGAGTTGTATGCAGCGGATATGTTGGTAGGAGTAGTTGTTAATGTAGCTTTAGTCGGCATGTTAGCGCCATATGCTCGATTCGGTAGCAGATCTGCATCAGAAGGTCTCCTTGGGCGCATTAGGCATGCTTATGATGCCCTCCCAAGCAGGTTTGTTGTCAACAGAAATTGTCCTCCAAAGTTATATCTAAAGCATACCATTCTACTAGTTGTGTGAACCTATTTGGACTATAGAAATTTGCTCATCCAGGAAAAAATAATTACTCAAAACAGATAATTATTAGAAGAGATTTTGTAGATGAGTTATATAGGGGCACCAAATACTGCTGTCGTGCTTGTTTCATTCTTTATTTTTTGGTTGGGTGAAGGTTGGTCATTTCCTGCATTAGAGTAAAATGACATCTATGCGGGATCAATAGGAGCAATTTTCTATGCTACTGATGGTACACAATGTTTGAGCCCCTGATCTGCTGTGATAATAATAAACCATGAAAATGTTCACAGAATGATTTAGTATCATTTTTACCAGTATCATAATTACCAGTTGGACATGCTTTTTTTTGTACTTAATGACAAGGGAAAAAATGTAAAGTATGGAAAATTATTAAAGCTGGAAGGTTGGAGCTGAAATGCTGAATACTTAGCTCCTACGTTCGCACTATTGGAAATACATGTTTACTCGCATACTTCAGATTTATTCCGTGGTGAAGTTAAAGCCTTGGCAAACAAGTTTGTTAGATTATTTTTCCGTAAGTCAGCTATATATAATTGATTGTGAAATTATCATGAATCATTGTAACATGTATGTTGGAGCTCTGTTTCCAAGTTGTAGCATATATAAGCATTTCTGTTCAGGTGTGGAGTTCGGCCTTTTGTAACCTGTACAAGCATGGTGTGCCCCAATGTTGTTACACTAAGAGCATAGGAGTCTTTGGAGGACATAGTAATAATACTGCCAAGGGCCTATATTTTTTTTGCATAACCTGTTGAAATTCCTAGCCTTGTCTTTCGTTTTCATTACTTGTTGCATGTTTGGTTTATAGTTTTACCACTATCATATTCTGGCAACACAGTTCATTTTTTTCCTGTACTGCATTCAACCATTCATTTGGGTAATGATCATCAAAACTGATTCTTGCAGCGTTTTTGAAGCTGAAAGGCCAGGATACAAATTTTCTGTGCAGCAACGGATAGGAACATACTTTTTCAAGGTAACTTTGTGTTTAGTGAAATACTTACTATTTCCCCAGAAATGTTATCAGCTATAACTATCTCTTTAAATGTCTGAAATATTATTCGTGAACAGGGAATATTGTATGGTTCTGTTGGATTCTTTTGTGGTCTTGTGGGACAAGGGATTGCTAATTTGATAATGACAGCCAAAAGGTATGTTCTGTTGTACTATATCTGGTAATGTGCATGCTTACCATGTTCATAGTTTTGCTTCCTCATCTTGTTATTTTGTTTAACATACATATATGTTAGTAAGAAAATCATGTCTCAAGGCTCATGAAGCTAATGTTTCCTTTACTATCTGGCTATGGAATGTACTTGAGTTTTAACACTGCAATATGGTGTTTACTTACATGACCACTGGCAGTTTGTTCTAAACCTTCTAAACTTACATGTTTACTTGAGTACATTTATAGAGGGACTATTTCTGATTTCGTGTTAAAATTATTGCCTATTTCGATAAGTATGTTGAGTGTTAGGTGATAGATAAAGATTAAGGTGTGTATGATGATAAAACTTAGCAATCTCTTTCACAAATTGTTTGTGTAATATTCATGAATCTCAGATTTAATTATTTTCCTTCAAATTTGTACCTCAGGAGTGTTAAGAAGTCAGAGGATGATGTACCTGTTCCACCTCTTCTCAAGACTTCTGCTTTGTGGGGTAAGGCTGTCCAGACTCCAGACAATCTCTTATCACAATTTCATATCTCAATTGTTTGCATGTCGAAATCACTGGATTAAAGTTTCTCCTTCATCCCTGTATGGTTGAATTAAATACATGTAGGTTTCCATGTGAATTTTTACGCTAAACACCTATATGTTACGGATACATGCTCATATGATTAAGCCTTGTGAAGCTACAGTGGAGGTTATATTGAGCGAGCGAGAATATTTCTATTCAAACTATCAAAGCTATGTGGTATAACTATGATCAGAGCAGTTGATATTTAGCGGTTGTCCACATGATGCTATGTCATTGTCTCACTGTTGTGGTTCAAATGCATCTGATTAAAGTTTCTTATGATAACATAATTACAAGTTTACATTGTTGTACCTGTAGTCAAAATCTGCTGTTCTTATTTAGCTAAGCTTTTGACTGTAGCCAATGAAGGCAGGTTGATAGTCTTAGAATTTTGATAATGATAGATAGGTTTTGTACCTCGCTATTTCCTGATTGTATCTTCTGAAACCCTGTAAAATGTAAACAATAATGGACCTGATTTTTTGCAGGTGCGTTCCTTGCTGTTTCTTCCAACACACGGTACCAGATTATTAATGGATTAGAGCGCCTGGTTGAGGCTTCACCTGTTGCGAAGCGTGTCCCAGCTGCTTCTTTGGCATTCACTGTTGGTGTGCGGTTTGCCAATAACGTGTATGGAGGAATGCAATTTGTTGACTGGGCAAGAATGAGTGGTTGCCAATGAGGTGCGAGCTTTCATTTTCATGGTGAGAATCTTTACATTCCTTCTGCTATACATGTTTGCCCCCATAAATGTAGCTCTCGTCTTGATGTAGCCAATGGCTAACACTATGCCAATAATGCAGATGCTTCTTATTGCAGTCACCATTCACTGTGATGCCGTATTGCTGTTGCTTGCTGTCTGCTATTTGTTATTCCGCCCAAATTCATCGAATTTTCATCATGACAAAGTTAAAGATGTGGTATAAATATCTTGGGGGCAGAAGATGTCAAAAATAAATGTGGAGGTTTCTCAGAGATTGATTTTAGCATTAGGAGTGCTTAGGGCAGGATAGAACCCGAAGAGATTGAATTGCTTGTTTTGTTGTTAAAGATGTCACCGTCTTATTTGGATAGTTGAGTCTCCTCCCTATACTTTATTGAATTGTTAGTCTCCATATTTTGATATGTTATCTGGACTATTTTGAAAGTCCACTATCTTGTCAGTTAATTTTTCTAGTTTTTATGGTACTTGTGTTTCACAAAACTCCACTATTTATGTTTCGCCAGAAACCTAATACGTGGATTCTAAAGTACAAGATGGCATGGCACTTATGTTGAACACGAAAGTAATACTCGTGTGGATTGACATATGCGCCACATGAGCAGCTGGAAAGGTGCAATAGTTTTGTTATTTCCCATCCCATGAACTGAATGATTGTGGTTTCTCAAGTTGGGATTGCAGAGTTGTCAAGCGCAGGCGCTTCTGTAAAAACAAACAAAGTTGAGAAATTCAGCTTAATTTGTTTCAGTCAGTTTTGCAGCAGGTTGGCTAAACAGGTGGGCTAGATGTGTATATGCAAGCGAAGATGAGAACCAGGGTGGCCATGGTCTCTGTAGACCGAGAGAAACGTAGTGATAATGATGAAGTGACGAGTTTATTGAGCACCTGGGAAAGGGGCTGAATGACGGTCAATTCTGTGGAGCAGCCGAGCAGGAGCAGGGCACTTGGCAAGCAAATGTACTGGATGCTCCATTCACTGAAGCAGAGTCATGCGTTCGGCACTTCGGCTACACAACTCCAGTTGACATTGGCACATGGGAAACGGGCGCACAAAATCTGAAGACAGCAATTCGTCGTTCCATCGATTTTGAAGATTGTGATGCTTGTGGCACGAACTGGTTTTGAATGATCTGTTGTCCTTGCTGACTACTACTGACCTTGTTGGCCCATTTGGCCTAGTAGAATGGAGTGCATTTGGAGAAACAGAAAAGAAAAAAACTGAAAGTTTCGCTTGACAATGCAGATTTTGCGCCCTTCCATGCTCACAATGCAGATAATGACAAACTCAGGCCTGAGGAGACCTGGGACTGCTGAGTAGTTGAGATCTGGGACAATTTCATATCAAGGTGAGAGACCAACCAGCAGCTGAGCTCCATGTCATCACTGCTTCAGTCTAGCACATCTCAGGTACAAATACAAAGGCCAAATGCAGATAAAACCGCAGAAACAAGCACACTCCAAAACACTAATCATAACATCTACAGAAGTCAGCTGCATTGTTTCTCTGGAACTGGAAGTCTCTCACCATCACCACCCATCAGACAAAATCCGATTGAAACACTGGTGATTTGGTGCGTTCTTGATCTGCTAGCGACTAGCGTGTGAAGGCGTAGAAGACGATGCCGATGTAGATGAGCATGGCGGAGGGGACGAGGGTGACGAGCGGCACGACGGCGGCCCAGGCGGCGGCCCCGCCGGCGCCGCACCCGAGCCGGCCGAGCTTCACCTGCACCACGTTGACGAGCGCCATCATCAGGAATCCGCATCCGGCGACGGAGCCCACGGCGGACGCGAGGATCCCGACGCGGAGCGCGGCGCGGTTGATCCGCGCGGTCCGGCCTAGGACGCCCACGGCGGCGGAGGAGGAAGAGGCGGCGCCGGCGCCGGAGCGGCGGTGGGCGTGGCCGGGGTAGGTGCGGACGAGCTGCTTGAGGCAGAGCGCGACGAGGCTGGAGAAGAGGAAGCAGGCGAAGGCGAGCACGTGGAAGGAGACGAGGTCGGACTCGGCGCGGTCCCCCGCGGCGCAGGGGTTTCCCGTGCGCGGGTCGGCGCCGTCGGCCAGCCCCGGCCCGTCGGAGGACGGCCGCCACGCCAGGCCCAGGAAGGCGGCCAGGGTGAAGAGCGAGTTCACGTTGACGATGCCGTCCAGCGCCGTGATGTGGATGCTCGTGCCCCCGCCCCCGCCGCTTCCGCCGCCGCCGCCACCCCCGGTCGCGACGTCGCCGTCCATGGCGTGAGTGGTGCGATGCGAGTGGTGCGATGCGAGGGAACAAAGGAGAAAGCGTGTCGACACTGCGAAAGTTGATGGGTACACAAAAAAAAAATCATATACTACTCTCTTAATAAATCAAAGCTCTAGACTTGTCTTAAATCGTTTTTTAAATTGGATATAATTTATAAAGAATTTACGATACTAATTAGTATCTTTAGATTAGATGTACCATAATATATATTTTTTATAATATGCTCATTTGATATTATAAATATTTAGTTTTTTTAAAAAAAATTTAGTTAAAGATAAAAATTTAACTTAGAAATTAACCTATTTAGTGACAGAGGGAGTTCAAGCACCCGGACCGACCGTTCGATGGCTCAAATGGTTTGGGTGATGCTAGCCCAAGGAAAAAAAAAGTCAGATAGTCAGTATTGCAGTCGAAGTCGGATAGTCAGTATGGATAATTGGATATCAGATGTATGGTTGAGTATCAGACATCCGAGAAATTATTCATATGTACTAGTATTATTCCAATAGATGTGTGGGATATCACATTAATAGTTGTACTGACAATCGTTATTCACGTGCCTTTAGACTACCCGCACTCATAAACCTCTATATTCATCCTCTATACGTCCTAGTCAGCAATATTTTCTCCTCTATATTTAATTCTTCCGCACCCATCCATCCTCTATATCATCCTCTATCCACTCTATTCACTATGAGACCCACTTGTCACTTTATCTAAATATATCCATGTGTGATCTAGTTTTGAAGGATTTATTGAGACGAATTTAATGGTGCAATCGAAATTTAATTTGGATTTTTGGTTTGTGAGTTATAGCATTTTTTCCCTTTGTTTAGCTAGTGGGGTCCGCCACTATTGAGTATAGAGTAAGCACCATACCACTCTAAATATAGAGTGAGAGAAAGGATAGAGTATCATTTTAGAGTACCCAGTACAGCAGTTTTTACTCTATATTCATACTCTAAAGCTTTAGAGTATCGTTTTAGCTGCAGGTAGTCTTAAGCCTGTTTGCTTCTGACCCTGATGAAGGTGCCTGGGCCAGGCAGCTCCCCAGGCTTTCAATGTCGATCGCCCGATGGCTGGATCGACTTGCCTAGGTGATCACCCCAGGCCCAGGCCACGCCATGAACCAAACAGGCGTTAGATACGCTAGCACAGCACTGTGTGACTAGAGCTTGGTGCGGGTGCAGCTTCAGCCGAAGCTGCTGCAGTGCTGCACCGATTCACCGAACAATCTCATCATTGTCACGCACAACATTCACATTCTAGCTTCGTTCTAACGTAAACTTGAAACTCTCAAGTACGTGTGTACATCGCTAATTTGCTTCTAATATAATAGATAAAGTAGATAAAGTAGCATATCCAACATTATTCATGACCGGAGTCTGACTGTAAAAGAAATTGGAGCGTTATTCAAGGGCAATCAAAGCCAGGAGAAAGAAATTTCAGCCCAATCTGGCCCAACCTGAATCCGTAGCCCATCATGAATGAAACATGTGAGAAATAGGCCTGGGCCAGATAATAATTTCCTGGTTCCAAAAACCTTTTGCATGGGTCCATACGATGAAAAGTTTATTTATTTTGCAAAAAAAAGGCCCAGCAGGTAGCCCGAGGATTGGTATCTCGGTTCCGTTTATAGTCTGAAGTGTACTCCCTGAGTCCTCAAATATAGTGTATTCTGACATTTGAAATTTATCTTTAAATATAGTACATTTGGAGAACAAAAAGATATTGTTTATTTAAATAAAATACATGATTATTTTGTATAAGGAAAGTAAGTCAAGTACTTGCCATATTTAGCATAAGGAGACTAAGAGTTTATCCTTTAATCATGCGAAAAAGAATCAGATTTCAATACATTAGGAAGGTATAAGTGAGGGGTACACACGTCTATTGTACTCTCCCTTATTTTGTCTGAAAATTGCCAGAATGCAATATATTTGAGGACAGATGGAGTATTTATTATAGCTATTGAAAAACTATAAATAAACCTAAAATCACGTTTAGAGCTGCCCATGCAAGAGATCAGAGAGCATCTGCCTATTTGCCATTCCAGATGCCTTGAGCCTCTGCAATTCTACAGGCAGAACCATTTAAGCCAGGAATAACACCCTCTGCAATTCTACAGGCAGAACCATTTAAGCCCCATTTGGCCGGGCTTCTTTGGGCTTCGGTTCCTCACTATAGTACTAAAGGAGCTAGAGTCAGGAGAGCCACAAATAGTGGCTTCTTTCGACTCCATATTCATTTTAAAAAAGAAAGAGAGAAAACAGCTCTCGTGAACAATTCTACTACAGTTGTTGTAGGAGCTGGAGCTGCAAGGAGCGAAGAGCCATGCCAAACATGCTCCTAGAGCATATGTAGCAGTTCCCTAATACCATCTATTATCCCCCCATAAAACTCATATTGGGGAGATAAGGCTTTTTCTTTACTCTAGCAGTTCACCAATAAATCTGTTTTTGTGGCCACCAAATTAAAATTCCTTCTATCGCCCTCGAACAAAGGGAAGATAGTATCTCTCCCAGTAGCCTGGACCCATCACATCTGCCACTTTTCAACCGAGCACCGCCGCTACGAGATGCGCCGAATAGATCCACGTGTCTAGCGCCGGCGTCCACGGAGTCAGGTGGGCGACGAATCCAGGCGGTGGAGTCAGGTTCGAGGACGGCGACAAATCCAACACAACAGGGACAAGGTCCGATGCAACAAGGGCCTGTGGTCTGATGCGAGGAAGGAGGTCGCAGACAGAGGACGAGGAGACGAGAAGCCAAACTAGTGCCGAGAAGTTGAAGAAGCTACTCTAGACGCTGCATGTAAGTGCATATTTGTGTTGATGTATTGGTGACGTGCTGCAGTAATTTTTTAATAATAAAAATAGTATTGATGGTTACCAATACGGTATTGGTGATAGATTATTGTTGAATGGCTAGAGATGCTCTTACGTATACTTGGCCATGCAGCCCGAGGCCCGGTGGCCCGGCCCACGGCCCGGCGTTTTGGCCCGGCCCGAGCACGGCACGGCCCGGTGGCCACCGGGCCCGGGCCGGCCTGGCCCGAGGGACCAGGCCGTGCCTGGGCCGGCACGGCCCGTTGGACATCTATACTCTTACGTGCGTACAGCTATACTGTAGGCTGTAGCTTAGCCGCCTAGGTGGTTGGTGAAACGTGAATGCGCCAGGGGAGAGCCAACCGCGACGAAAACAGGATAGGTTGGCAAAGACGACGACAACAATGCCGCCACACAGAGCGCATGCTATATATGAATGAGGCCTACCCACAGCACACGCATTTCCCAACTGATCTCCCGGATCAAATCCTCTTCACAACCTCGCGTATCTTGCTTCCTTCCTCGCTTCCAGCTCAATTATTGAATGCAAATTTTGATCCTTTCTCGATTTCAGCAAGTATTCGATCCTCTCGCGTCAATCGCCTCAAAATCAAATCCACCCATCTTAGTACCCCCAGACGCCACCAACTGAGCAGCTAACCACACCGTATTCTATTCATCCATCTTTGTCGTCGTCAGAGCTGCAGGAGCAACCAGCCAAAAGGCGGTCATGGCGACGGCGGCGGTTTCAGCCTCCCCGGCAAGCTCCGGCGTCGTCGTCCGCCGGCGGCGCGTGCTGATGTTCCCGCTGCCGTTCCAGGGCCACCTGAACCCGATGCTGCAGCTAGCCGGGGTGCTGCACGCGCGGAGCGGACTGGACATCACCGTCT
Organism: Saccharum spontaneum; assembly: GCA_022457205.1. NCBI lineage: Eukaryota > Viridiplantae > Streptophyta > Magnoliopsida > Poales > Poaceae > Saccharum > Saccharum spontaneum. The sequence goes on along the minus strand of CM039583.1, from coordinate 17,638,676 downwards.
TCCACGCCACCTTCAACGCGCCCGACCCGGCGCGCCACCCTCCGGGGTACCGCTTCGTCCCCGTCGGCGAGGGCGTGGCGTGGGCCGACCTCGTCCCGTCCGGCGGCGGCGGGAACGACGATGACATCCCCAGCGCGCTGCTGCGGGTCAACGACCGCCTGCAGGAGCCGTTCCGGGACCGCTTGCGCCAGGCTCTCACCCTCGCCGAGGAGGACGACGCGCTGCCGGCGTGCCTGGTGCTGGACTCCAACCTGCGCGGAATGCAGCTGGTGGCCCAGGAGCTCGGCGTGCCCACGCTCGTGCTGCGCACTGGCGCCGCCGCTTGCCTCGTCGCCTACATGGCGTTCCCGGCGCTCTGCGACAAGGGCCTCCTACAGCCGACATCGAAAGGTGACTCGTCACTGTAGCATGCACATCTCATCACTGTGCCAGGGGCGGAGACAAGGCCACCCCACAAACACACACACAAACACCCCCAAACAAATGTTGCAGAACATTCTTCGTTAGTACATCTCATTACTTTACACTAAACACTAGAAATTATAAGTAAGGGCATTAAAAAAAACCCACCTGCAGATGCAAGGGTTTGCAAATACCCATAATCATTTCATTTGCACCTACGGAGGACGCACTCCCACTGTTCCAACTTTTATAAGCTGTTTTATCTTTTTAGATACACAACTTTGATTATATATCTAGACATATTGTATATCTAGGTGATTAGGGAAAGCTATGTACTTAGAAATACCAAAATGGCCTAATTTGGGATAGAGGGTGGTACACTGGTACTTACTAACTAGAGAGGTCAAATGATAGGGGCATTTGCTAGTCAACATGCATACAAGGTATTTGCATTGAAAAAAACTTTAGATTATTAAATGGTAAGCAATTGAGACGTGAGCTGGTAACGAAAACACTAGCTTTGCTTACATGTGCATTTTTTTACAATTTTTTTTTGAAATTGTAAAAATGAAAAAACTTTAGATTTCAATATGCACTTAGATATACACTATGTCTGGATACATAATAAAATTTATATATTTAGAAAAACCAAAACGTCTCATAATTTAAAATGGATGGAGCAGTATTTATCATGCATGGTGTTGCCGCTTGCTGGTTGAAATTAAACTTACATTTAGAAACAAACTCATACTATTTAGATTTCATATTTACCATGTTAATAGTACTACCGACCGAAGTTAAAATTGTTTATGTTACACGTGTTTTGGATCATTATTTAGAAACAAACTCATTCCATTTAATTTATCGATTGCGAGGTGATATAAAGATGTCATTAATTTTCTCGCAAAAATAACCTTTTATAGATAATGATGATGCACGAGCCATTAAAGTGGATCTCACTTTCATAGGATGCTAGGGATTAGTATGTTCCATGCTAAGTTTAACAACACATGGTTAATAAGAGACAAGCTACAACTTGTTGCATTATTAAGGTGAAAATCAATACCATATAACTATTCTTTTTATAAGGCTTGTGAACTTGCGAAGCTTCTAAATAGTTTTTCTTGTCTCATAATGTATTGTGTTTCGCAAAGAAAAAAAGAGGACCACCTATAATTTTCTGAATTAAATTGTATGCTTTTGAAAGCTAACTGGAGGCCACAATAATGATTGTCAGTAGGAAAATCACAAGAAATCGAAGACATATGCCAATTGTGTTATCTATTGGGTACGCTGACCATTTCTCATTATTTTTCAATTATATTCCAGATCAGTCCCAGTTGGACATGCCATTAGATGATCTTACACCACTACGACTAAGAGACATGGCGTTCTCGTCCACTGCTACACATGCTAATATGAGAAAATGCCTAAAATGTTTAGTGGATGCAGCAAGGAGTTCTTCTGGTGTCATACTTAACACCTTCCGAGACCTTGAGAATTCTGATCTTGAAAAGATTGCCAATGGCATCAGAGTTCCAATATATCCTATTGGGCCACTTCACAAGATTTCTTCAGGCACTGACGACAGCTTGTTAGCACAAGATTGGGCTTGTTTAGAGTGGTTGGACAAGCAAGAGGTAGACTCTGTTCTTTATGTGAGCTTTGGAAGTTTGGCATGTATAGATGAAAAGGAACTGTTGGAGATAGCATGGGGCTTGGCCAACAGTCAAATGCCATTTCTGTGGGTTATTCGCCATAACTTGGTCAAATCCTCTAATCATGTGAGCCTTCCTGATGGCTTTAAGGAGGTGACACATGGAAGGGGAATGGTGGTGCCTTGGGTTCCACAACAAGAAGTTTTAAAGCACCATGCAATTGGTGGATTTTGGACTCATAATGGATGGAACTCAACTCTAGAGAGCATTTGTGAAGGTGTCCCGATGATATGTAGACCCCAATTTGCTGATCAGATGATAAATATGAGGTACGTCCAAGACGTGTGGAAGATAGGGTTTGAGTTAGAGGGTGACTTAGAGAGGGGGAAGATCAAGAGGGCTGTTAGAAAGTTACTTTGTATGGAAGAAGGAAGACTTATGAGACAAAGGGCCAAGGATTTAAGGAACAAAGCCATTAAGTGCATCAAGGAAGAAGGCACCTCTAAGTCCGCAATTGAGCTATTGGTAAATCACATAATGTCATTTTAGTTTATATGATGTATTATGTACCTTAATTACATGTAACAAGTAGTTCCATGAGAAGGCAGTTAAATAACAGTGCATGAGATGAAAAGAAGGAATTATATGACGCCAATGGTAGAGGGCTCAAAGTGATGCATTGAATAAATATTTGTGAACAGTATAGTTTATAATGTTATTGCAGAACACTTTACATATTTTCGTGGTCACCATAGTTTGTGTCTTTATTCCTCTACGTATAAATATTTTCGCTTGATTTTTAGCTATTCTTGTGTGTGTGTGTGTGTGTGTGTGTGGATGGCTAAACAGGCGACATGTAGTTCCCGATCTTAAGAAATCGATTATGGTTTCTCGTATCTCAACTACTCCTATAGTATTTTATTTAGAAATATCTTTATTGGTACCTCTTTTATTGACTCAATGATTGAACATCGCCTTCTATATGCAGCTAGATGGGTTTATCACCATCTCAACGATATCTATCTATATAACTATAATGAGCTACTACTTGGTAGGTTTCTAAGGACGTGGACGCAAAGGCTGACGTGCCTTAAAGAATGCAATGTTCTAGACAACTGCATGCATACTGCATGTGTGAATATATGGGCCGTTGGTTTCGGTGCCGTGACAGAATTGTAGGTTTTTTTTTATTCCGATCTATAGAACAGCAGCATGTGAACGAAATTGTGGTTTTTCACATATGGTCCACATCGTGTCTTCTTTTTTTTTTTTTTGATCCTCACATCGTGTCTTCTTAATTATACGCTCATAATAGAAAAGCAATGCAACGGCCATATGAGCCCGAAAAGAAATAAATTTGTTCCTGACAATCTCGATGGTCTTTATCTCGTGCGTCGATCTCTATGTTGTATATTCGTGCCATTATTTCCCACGTGGGCATACTTTCCGCACTTTTCCTATGCACCAATCGCCTGGTTTTTTTTTTGTTTGATGCGTGGTCCATCGATTTGTCATCAAGATTTGTGCACCGTGGAGCTGCCTATTCGTATCTATTCGAATTGGATGTGATCCATTACCCGATAACACCCAGCATTTCCGTTTGTTGTTCGAACTGTTCATATTCCACGGACTGCGCGTTACGCAAGGAAACGAGGCGACTTCCTCGAGCTCGTCGTGGTGCGGCGATTGCTCCGGCGGAGTCGCGGATTCTCGCCGCGGATGCTGTCGGAGGTCTCCGAGCATCCTCGTCAGACATCCTCTGGTGCGTGGTCGCTCTGCGTTGTTCGTCTTTGTACGTATCAGATCCCCTTTCTAGATGTGTGCTCGATTAGATCGATTAGTAGCTTGAGGAGGTCAGAAGGTTAGGGATTGGTGGTGTAGGGGTGTTCTGTGCTGCCGCCTCTACCCGACGCCTCGTGCTCGCCGCCTACGCGGTGCGCCTGCTTGCCCCCGCCAGGCCACCGAGTGCTTCCGGCTCTGCTCCACTTCGCTACTCGCTGCGATGGTGCTGGCGCGTACGTTGGGGGCGTGCACGCACTGGAGTTCAGGGTTGGGTCACTGGAAATGGGTTCGTCGCAACCGCGCTGCTCGAACCATATGTGGGGGACACACGGAAAGTGTTTGACAGGATGCCTGTGTTGGACGTTGTCTCCTGAGGCATCAAGCTTGATAGGTATATAATCCCTTGAGCCAATATACAGTTCATTTCTGCAATTGTTTGTGAAAATTGGAACAAGTGGTGTTGCGTGCCAAGTTAATTAGGTCTACGTTCAATCAAATGGTTCAGACTTGCTCTGCCCAAGTGACCATTATGTGAAGTACAATAACTCTGTCTTTCAACCTGGAAATGTTGTAGCCAGAACTTGACTTGGCATTTATTATCTTCAAAAGTGCCAAGTTTGAACTTTGGATAAACACATTTGTTGCTGACAATAGAATAGAATTTAATCACTAATCACTTTGTTCAGCAGCTGTTATTGCAATTTGAAACTAAATGTCTAAACGAGACTAGGAGAGCATTTTTGTCAAACTTTGAAGCTCAATTAAAATGGATTTTACCTATAGGCCAATACACAAATTTGGTCTTGTTTCCAATTGTAGTGTATGGGATGATGAAAAAGATTATTATTTGTAAAAATGGTACAATAATTGGACACTAAATATTTGATCAAAGCAGCTCTGTCAGTAGCTCTGAAACTAGACTCAAGTTTCAGTTAAACTGACTGAACTTAAAACTGAACTCGAGTTTCATGATTATGTGCATTGTTGTTGGTCTTCAAATTTAACTTAGCAAATATTAAATTTCACTTGTCAGACCTCTTGTCTTTTTTTTTTCCATTTTCCGTGCGAGTGTAAAAAATAAGAATATTGGAAACGAATAACAGATGCAAATGTTTATTGCCTATGATGCCTATTGTGTAGCTGCCTCATTGTCTGATTTGTTCCCTTGTGAATTTCAGCTGCTGAGGTGTTGTTGTACCCGGCTGTTGATGAATCCTAGAGGTATATGAGGGCAGGACTCTTGACAACCCTTCGCAGTTCATTTCTTCTGGATTGAAAAGTGCTCTTGCATCACAACTTTAGAAATAACGTCACCATAATTGCAGAAAAGTTAGCAACTCTGCTCTGTTCAGAGAAATTTTGTAGTTTCAAATAGCTATTGAATTCAGTACCCTCTTCTTGGATTTTTTTTATTTTAATGAACTTTTGATTGGGGTAATGGTTTACTTTGTTTGGTTATGACTAATCCAAAACATGTTGTAGAAAAGTAGGAGCATTTGAATGCAAATAGACTTAGGATCTAGCAGTCCTTTGACAGATTATTAACTTAACTTTGTTATAAAAGGGAGTGAGGAGTGAGGTCACTCTATTTTGTATAGTTAAAATAACCCTTCTTGCTTTGCTGGCGTAACCCTAGACTTTGTCGAGGTTGCTGCACCACGCTGTGGGGAATCGGTGGTTTTTGGTCGGGCAATGGTTGTTGGCTGAATTGTTGGGTTGGGTTGCTCTTTTTATGTATGTGCATATGTCGTTGAGATCGCTGCTGGGTTACTACGGGATTATCCCTTTTGTTTTAAGTGGAAATGTTTCGTATCATAATTATATGAATTTCATCATGGTGTTTTGGTGTGATTTGAGTGGACAAGCATCTCGGATCCCAGAATTTTGTTAGCACCAGAACACACTGTTAATTTTTAGATCATTTCCAAATGAAAAGCTCTTCATATCTATTGTTAGATCTGCTAAAACATTTAGAATTTCTCATATTCATGTATGTATGATCCGAAAGTAGGTTGGCAGTTCCACTGAATGGACAGTGATAATTTTATACCAATGAATCTATTTTCAGTAATTGTAGTTTAATATAGCATGCTTCCTGTAGACTGTAGAGTTGCACTTTTCTAATTTATCCGAACTATAGTTTCTTATGGATGTTGTTTGTAGCATGATCCCTGCATGTCTGAGAGGGACCTTACTTCCCTTCCGATCGACTGTACCTCTCCTGTACCCACATCGTGGAAAGACTATGTTGCAACCTAAATGGAGGATTGTAGTGCATATATCATACCGCCATGGTATGGTTAAATGGTTAATTCTTCCCGGTTTAAAGAAACAACCTTGATTGATCAGAGGTATTTCTTTGCACCGAAGCATTTAGATCTTATGGGAGGAACACATGCGGAATGAATTTAGAGTTTCACATGGGAGGAAAAGAATTGAGTTCAGTTTATGGTTCAGTGAAATATACAGAATATTATTTTAGCTTATTTGCAGCTTTGTTGAGACAAAAATATTCAGCTAGCTTCCCTGTTGCTTTGTGAATCAAGCTGATTTTAACCTATTTCTGTTATAGAAAGATGGCATCCCATATTGTTGGATACCCTCGCATGGGCCCCAAGAGGGAGCTCAAGTTTGCCGTGGAGTCTTTCTGGGATGGGAAGAGTAGCGTCGAGGATTTGGAGAAAGTTGCCACTGACCTCAGGTCTAGCATCTGGAAGCAAATGTCAAAAGCTGGGATCAAGTACATTCCCAGCAACACCTTCTCGTACTATGACCAGGTCCTTGATACCACGACCATGGCTGTCCTAGAGCGCTACTCTTGGACTGGAGGCGAGATTGGCTTGAGCACCTACTTCTCAATGGCCAGGGGAAATGCCAGTGTACCTGCTATGGAGATGACCAAATGGTTTGACACAAACTAGTAAGTAAACTTCTGTCTCTTGAATGCTTACTGCTGGTGGCTTTTTTGTGGTATTGATCTAACATTTTTTTATTACCTTATTCTTTGCAGCCACTTTATTGTCCCTGAACTTGCCCAAGCACCAAGTTCACATACGCTTTACACAGGGCTGGACAAATTGCTTCCAAGTGTTGTTCCCCTGTTCATGAAAACCCCACAAATAAACTAGTAAGTTAATTTATTGCAATCACCAATATGTAAATTGCAAGTATTGAGCATTGCAATTTTAGTTCTGAGCATGTGCAATATGTGAAATTTTAATGAACGAATCTATACAAGGTTTTTGTCCTTGTCCTTTCATAGAAAAAAAGTCCTTTGTGATTTGCGCTACACGCCTTGTCCTTTATTTCTTGTGATCTGTGTCAGCCCATACCAAAATTTTGTTCTTGTCCTTTCATAGAAAAAATTGTCTCTTGTGATTTATGGTAACACATCTTTCAACTTTGTTAATTATGATTTGTGTTCACACACCTCATTTCTGTCTTTTGTCATTTCATAGAAAAAATTGTTTCTTGTGATTTGGGCTAACTCACCTTGTTCTTTGTATATTGTCATTTTACATTTTTCCCCTGGTTTTCTGTTTTTTTAGCTTATCATTGTCCTTATTGTCGTTTGCCCTTGTGGTTCTGTGTCTCTATGCCACTTACCCTTTTAGGTGGTTTCTTTGGCACATGGGATGAGCCAATAGAATTATTTGTTCAAACCAATCAGATTCCAAGAGAAATCCCTACAAAGTACTCATTACTTTTCATACTTGGTGCTAGAACTCTACCCTTTGGAACACTCTTCATTGAGCACTTCTTCATTCTTTTTAGTATTTGGCTAGGAAGGTTGTATTATGTGTCTGGCTTCCTCCTTGTCGTGCTCCTTTTTTATTGTGGTGTGTGCTGAGGTATCAGTTGTTCTTACCTACATGCATCTCTGTGTGGAGGACTAGAGGTGGTGGTGGAAAGCTTTTTTTGCCTCTGGAACATTGGCCCTTTCTCAGGAACATTGGCCCTTTCTCAGGAATATTGACTACAATAGTGCTAACAAAGCTTTCTTTGGAACATTGACTACAGTTGTGCTAACAAAGCTTTCTTTGTCTCTGTACTTTTGTTTTGAAAGAGTTTTTCTTAGATAGTTAGATAGATTACAGATCTGCATTGTAAAACTGATTTGTGATTTATAGCTTAGTTAAGAATATATGCAAGCTTCTAGCTACAAATATGTATTCAAACATCAATTTGGGCTTTTGCCTTTTGTGAGATGTTGTTGCTTGAATATTGTGATTCTTTCACTACAACACTAAACAGCCTTTTGTATCAGATAGCTTGCAAAACTAACAGCTAGCATTGTAGGGCTCAGATGTGCAGTAACAGGGTAGGTTTTGGTTGGCAGGGAGAAGCGATTTCATCGACGTCAAGTTTCAGCACCGCCGTGCTCCCGTGGGCGTTGTTGGAGCTCTCCGAGAAGCTCCAGGGACATCCTCTGGTGCGTGGTACCTCCCTGTCCTTTCTCTTTGTATATGTGTTCCTCATGATTTGCTTGATCCCCTTTCTTGATTTGAGATCAATTTGCTCGTTTAATGTTCTAGTGTCTGGAGATCATAGGGTTAGAGATTGCTGGTGTTTAGGTTCACATCTTTCCAGGGGTGTGGTGTGCTGTAGGGATGGGGAGCTAGCTATGCCCCGGGCTACCCCATGGTCTAGCAGAGTGAGCAGAAGGCCGATATGTTCATTTCGATGTGCGTGGTGATTTTTTAGGCGAGCTTTCCTTATTATTGACTGTGACACCGTATTATTGACTGCTGGAGGAATCGGTGCTGTGGGTGCTGTGGATGAGGCTAGATTTGTGGGTTTGGCTTTTGTTGGGTGAGTGCAAATCTAAAAAGGGGGCAACTGTGTTTTTTATTAACTAATTTGCTGGGATTTGTGAGTTGAGGGTGTTATTATACACTGAAGTCTGGAGTATGGCTCTGGTTGAGGTTTGGGATTGTGGAAGGTTTGTGGTTCTGTGTCTAGTTAGTTTATTACTGTGTCAATTTCAGCTTGACATCTGATGGCAAGCTCTATTTTCCTCAATAGCACCGGATTCTCATTGCATTTCTAACCAGAAAAAGTAGCTCAAAGACAAGCACTTGCACTCAAGTACACACGTGAACCCGTACTAAATTTTGTGCAATTTGCCAGGCCTTTACTTGTGAGATTTATGTGGGTTTTGTGTGACAAAGAGATGCTTATATTGTTGTTCCCTTTGCTTTTGCAGTTGGGATCCACTGCTGATGTGATTTTTTTCAACTGCGTCGTATGTTCCATGAGAATTTTAGAATCAATTACTCGGTGCTGCAAATTGGGACTACATCGGCCGTTGCGGTTTCAGAATTTTCAAAGAATTGTTCCTAGGGAATAAATGTTGTCATTCTCTAGCTAGTTAGGTAAATCAACAACACCACAACAGCACATAAGTATACTATAGAAATATGATGCATCCACAATATACTACTGAGTTTTTTGTTTGGTGCTCTTCTCCATAGTAGTAGTAGTGCTCTGTTCCTATTAATCTTTCTTATTAAAACATTACAAATAAATCATTCAGTTGATTAGTTGCAATCACCAATAATGCAAATTGCAAGTATTGAGCACCGCAATTTTAGTTCTGAGGATATGCAATATATCCCTTTTTGCTTGCTGGGGTTACCTATTAGTAAGGAAATCATTCTTCCACAAGAATCCTTCGAACTCTTTTGACTTTGGGTGGTGTTGTACTGGGTTGACATTGTTTCATCGTAGTTTCAGAGCAGCCATTGCACTGTCACTCAATATTGGTCACTTTCTGGACTTCGTTTAGTGTTGTATTCATTAGGTCATGTTTTTAACACTACTTTGATATGCAGTAACATGTGCCCTGAACTATAGTACTTTGATTATTGGCAGAATGTTGTGGGAACTCCAAGGTACATGTGCCTTAACTTGTTGCTGACATTTCATATGGTCCCTTGGTAAGATTGTATACATCAATTTCCCACTTGTTAATTGTTCTTGTTTGTGTGTTGCTTTTCACCAGCACAAGTTAACTGTACTCAGAGCAAGCTTCAAATGCATGAGCTTATTTTTCTAATTATATACAAAAACATTGTAATTGCATTACCAACATGTACTTGTTACACTATTTGGAATATGTAATTTTCGTATTTATGTTCTGAAATTTTCAAGATCATATTCATTGTGCCTTTGTTTGCTCAAATATCTTAATATGTGCCTTTGTAATCGCATGAAACTGTGCTGACAGTGCACCTGGCGCCGAAGAGCAACTAGGAAGTGGTGTGCCACTCTAGGGAGGTGTTCAGCGAGCAGGGTTCCCCTCCTACCTCTACTGCAGCATGCCAACGTTGATGCGCAGTCCGTGCGGTAGGAGACCAAGGCCGAGATCAACTGAACATGGAGGTAGCTGTCACCGCCATGCCCACGCTCTCAGCTATCATGCTTGATCTCCTGCGAGTGTGCTTTCTCGATCTAATTGCACTAGATCTATTTCTTTCTTATAACAGGGGATAGATGGGACAGATTTCTGTGTTTTTTGCTAACGGTGTAAAGCCCAGTTCAATATGAAGAAGGGCCCATGTTTATTTTGGCGTGTACACCTACTACAAGCAGCTTAATGGGTTTTTCGGACCCGTTAAGGAGTAGGGTTTGGTTGTGGACTGTTTTTGTATCTGAAACCAGTGCGTATAGATTGCCATGGTTAACAAGTTTATTTTGGCGGGCCCGTTAAAGGATAGCAGTGTATACCGGGTATCTTCGGACCCGCTAAGAATGCCAGTGTACAAAATACAACTGGGACAGATTCTGAACGTTGGTTGAAGATCTAATGGCCTGTAGCCATCGCCTGGACAAAAGCCATATTCCAGGCGACTGAGTTTTAGCAACTCCCTACTTTCCGTGTAGTCGACTTTTCTTTTGGTTCGTCACAAATTTGTTACTCCTTGACGTGATCGAACCGACGTATTGTTTTGGGGAGCTCAGGAAGCACGTGGGCTAGGCCTCTCCGAAAGAGGTCTAAATAGAGGTTTAGGCTGCTAAATGTAAAAATCAGTTCTATCATGAGTCCACTTACAAATGACCACTCCTATATAAGTGTCAAAAGATATAACGGATGAAGTTTCTTTGGAACGAAAAACAAAATAACCCGAATTCTTGTGACTCAGAATTCTTGTTGGAGATGATAAAGCCTCCGAGGGAAGGTAAGATTCCTCGGAAGTCTAATAAGACGGTAATGCTATGTGCAAGGTGTCCATCCGTCCGGACTCCCCTTTCTAGGCATGCGGACTAGCCCAACAGGCTAGCTCCCTTAACGAATTCTCTATCTAAAAAAAATTGGATGCATTCCCCTTCCCCCTCGCCCATTGTGGCGTTCTCCACCGTGCCATCTGACCGCCATGGTGGTTCCATCGCGCCGCTTGCCTTCCCTAGCACGGGGCCGCTCGCCATTCCACCGCGCGGCCCTCTCGCCACTCGCCTTCTCCAGCGCTGGGGTCGCTCGCCGCGGGCGTCGTACCCGCCCGCCCGCCAAGGCCTTCTCCAGCGCGGGGGCCGCTAACCGCTGGCATTACACCCGCCCACTCGCTGGTCCCCCCCACCCCACACCTCTCCACGGTATCGAGCTCCGCGTCGGCGTCGAGCTCTTTGTCGACGAGCCTTCACTTGTCTAAACAACAAGTAGATGTTTCAAGCATATGTTACAAGTGTTTCAGTGGTATGTTGCATGTTTCATATAGATGTTGCAAAAGTAGATTCGAATGTTGCATATGTTGCAATGGTTATACACGTAGAGTCTATTCCAAATGTTTCATCTGTTTTAGACGTATGTTGCATATGTTTGCACATATGTTGCAAGTGTTTTATCTGGATGTTGCATACAAAGTACTTTTATTTCAAGCTGGTTTATGTTACAAGTGTTTCATATTTCATGTTGCAAGTGTTTCAAGTGTGGATTCTGCGTGCTCGTGCGAAAGGAGCAAACATGGGTGGTCTCCACGTGCGCGCAAGAAACAAAGCGGCACGAGCGGTCCCGGCGTGCGCGCGAAATGGAGCAGGCGTGGGTGGTCCCTACATGCGCACGGAAAACACAGTGTGCAAATACGAGAAGACGGGGCGTCCGATATGGAGCATGCGCAGGCGTCCGTCTGTACGTCCAGACGCTTCCAATGGCCCTAATAAAAACCTTCTAGAGTCTTTAAGCAAAGACAGTACCTCCAAATATCTCTTCATCAATAGTTGGCGCTCACCATGTTTTGGCCCGAGAAAAATGTGTACACGAGAGAAGAGATGTTTCGTTCGAGTAGGAGTTTTAAGCTGGTTTTTTTTTGAAAAAAAGTCTACATAACTCCCCAACTATTCAGGATGAACTACTTTACCCTAAACTATAAAACCGGTTTTTTATCCTCTGAACTTTCCAAAACTGATCAAATAACCCCCAATCGGTTTTAGACAGTGGTTTTACCACAGTGACGGTAGTTTTGTCTTTTTCTTTTTTATTTATTTCAGCTTAATCTTTGAAAAATTATAGTAAATCACAGAAAAATTATAAAATAAAAAATCCAATTTTGTTCAACTCGACATGAGTAGATTTACACAAGGAACATATAATATGATATTCTTTAGTATAAAGTTTTCGCTGTAGTTTTAGATCTCTGCTTTTCTGTAATTAATTGGAATAATTCAAACATACAGGTTATACATGATCCAATGAGTATGAAATTTTTTACTATAATTCTAGCATACAATAATTAGCCCACCATTAAAATTTTACCACAATTGGACCATAGATACTCATATTATTTGAGGTCATTTATAAAATTTGAATTTCAAATGTGAGAAATTCAAACATAGTTTTCATTGATAAGATGATTTCAAATTAAAAAGTTGCCAACTACAAAGTCCTATAACTTTTCGAAATCTACAACTTTTATTTTGATTGTTTCTCCATCTGTGGTCGTTTGAAAAATTCAAATTTCAAATTTTAGAAATTCAAACGTAGTTTTCCTTGACAAAATGATTTCAAATGAAAAATTTGTCAACTACAAAGTTCTATAACTTTTCGAGATCTACAACTTTTATTTTGGTTGTTTATGCATCCGAGATCATTTGAAAAATTTAAATTTCATATTTGAGAAATTCTAACGTAGTTCTCCATCCGAGGTCGTATGAAAAAACTCAAATTTTAGTAATCAATTTTTATTATTCGACGTCTATTTATAGGGGTGACTCTATATCCAGCCGCCCTTACAAATGGCGGCTCTATATCCCACCGTCCTTACAAATCGAATTTGTAAGGGCAACTGGATATAGAGCTGCCCCTACAAATAGGGCCTTTTGTAGGGGCTCCAACTTCATTCTGTTGTCGATGCATACAATATCTTTATTACCTCTGTTACCTTATCACCTCCCCAATGCATGCACAAAATACTATGAGGGTATTTTGGGACTGCTTCACTCCACGTTTTTTTGGTTCTGCTTCACGTTTTTTAGTCAAACAGTTTCAGCTCCACACACTCTATTCGAGAAAAAAGGTGAAGTTGTGGGAGCACCTAAAGAGGTGCTCCATAAACTCCAGTTTTCTGTGAAGCTGCTCTACGTTGGAGTTTGTGGAGCAGTCCCAGACACCCCCTCTTGTAAAAGCAAACTCCACTAATTTTCAATCTCTATAAGCAAACCATCCATGTGTGATACCTCACTAAGTGTCATATCATCACACAATAATAAATGCTACATCACCTTCCACTAAGTGCAGTTACTATTTTCAACCTATCAAATATAAACATACAAGAAATCCACGCTATACTATTTGTTTATTTGGCCATCACATCCCCTCATACTTTGATCGTTTTATATTCTATGAGCGTTTTGATTGATTCTTCCATTAGCTTGTCCAGTTTTTGACTTCATATATATCTCATTCATGCAATGATGTAATAATTTTATTTGCAAGAAAGTCCCGCAACATCGCACATGATATTCTTCCAGTTCAATCAATCATGTAGCCTTCATTCCTGCACTAGGGTGGTGGCATGCATGGCCGTTTTCACCACTCACGCATAGCAGGTATATCATAATAAGCACTAAAACAAATGTGCCATCTTTTAACATTTAATATATATCATGATACATAGAAAATATGTCGTAGGTCACCATTTATGACACCAAGTTAACGAAAGATCAAATGTTAAAAGATGAGTGTCTTAGACGACAACTTGTGACATTAATTTTGGATGCCACAAACGTTTATAACATTATAAATTTATTTTTTCACAATTCCTATCTATCAGTCGCCTGAACTTTTGTAGTCCGTTCAGGCGATGCCGTCAGGCCACCGCCGGTGGTGCGTTCCCTTGTGCCACAAAAGCGTGTACAGAAATTACAGATTATACCTACAGAAATTGCAACAAATTAAATCAGTAATTTTAACATAAAATATATGGAATCGTTGTTTGAAAAAAAGTTAAAATTTAGGCACATGAATTTTAGAAATTCCCTTATGCACTCAGACATAAAATATGTCTATACATAGTCAGAGTAATGAATGAAGGCAAAGACAAAGGAAGGCAAAGTAAAAGAGTTAAGTCCACTTTAGGACCTTCAACTATCGCAAAAGTCTGGATTTCAATCTCCAACTTCAAAACCGGATAACATTAGCCCTCAAACTCATGACACTGTTTGTGGTGCTGACGTCAGCACTCATTTTTAATTTACAAAATTAATATCTTTTTATTCGGAGCTCCAAATATAGCAAATAATATATCAATTTTGATCGTCTCGACGAGCTCTTTGCAATGGTGTACTCTGTTTTGTTGTTTGAGATAGTTTTATTTTGTGAAAAATTAAATATTTCTATAAAACAAGTGAGAACGGAGCCAATATAGAGGATGAAACTTTGATTTTTGTGTACTAGTTTTACTAGACTGTCTCCAACAATGGAGACCTAAACTCCACACCCATTCCAGGTTTTGGGTCATCCACAGAAAAAAGTCACCCACCCAAAAATCTGCCCTCTCCAATAGCACACCCATCCGTCCGACACCTCCGCCTCGCCCGCCGAGCCATGAGCTCCTCCAACCTCACCCGCCTCGCACCCCGCCGAGCCTCCCTCCCCGTCTCGCCGTTGTCGGGCCCACCTTGCCGTCGTCCTCCGCATAGATCCGCCAGCGCCGCTCGCCACTGCACGCCATCGAACGCCGCCCGCGACCGCATGCCACCGAGCGCTGCCGCCACCGCACGCCACCAAGCTCCGCCCGCCTTGTGCCGCCACCCGCCTCGCCGTCGTAGAAGAGCTCCGCCGTGCCACTCCTGCCGCTCGTCGCGGGCACGCCGCGCGCCGCTCCCGCCACTCGCCGCGGGCACACCGCGCATTGCTCGAGCTGCTCACCGGCGGTCACGCTGCGCCGCTCAGCCGCTCGCCGGCAGGCCCGCCACTCGCCACTCACCACCAACGTCGTCCGCGTCCGCCACCTCGGCCCGCACCAGATCCGCCGCCCTGTGGCCCTCCCCGCCTCCGAGCTGGAGGTCGCTCCTCGCCTCACCTGGGCCTCTAGCTACGAGGATGACAAGTAACATCGGGGGAAGATTTGCGTCTTTGGTGAGAGACGACGCAAATATGCGTCGTGGTTCGACCGGTACGCAAAATGCCTACCGCCTTTGCGTCTTCTGTTGGAGACCACTAAAACACTTGTTTTATAGAAATATTTAATTTTTTATGAAATAAAACTATCTCAAACAACAAAACGGAGTACACCAATGCACAGAGCTCGTCGAGATGATCAAAATTGATATATTATTTGCTATATTTGGAGCTCTGAATTAAAATATATTAATTTCGTAAATTAAAAATGAGTGCTGACGTCAGCACCACAAACAGTGTCATGCAAATCGCCTAGAAAACTATCCAAGGTTGAAAAGTGAACTTTTTCAAGAGTTAGAGGGCCAATGTTATCCGGTTTTGAAGTTGGAGGTTGAAATTCAGACTTTTGCGATAGTTAGAGGTTCTCAAGTGGACTTTAACCCCAAAGTAAAATCCACGTGCCGTTTAGTCTAAGTTGGGACGGGATCCGAGGAAGACAAAGGAAGGCAAAAGTAAATCCATGTGTACAGGTGAAAGTGGAATATGAGACGAAGAATCAAAAGGCATTCAAAGCAAGGGCAGGGTAAGGATCCAAATGAGCTTATGTTAGAAGTTAACCCCAAAGTAAAATCCACGTGCCGTTTAGTCTAAGTTGGGACGGGATCCGAGGAAGACAAAGGAAGGCAAAAGTAAATCCATGTGTACAGGTGAAAGTGGAATATGAGACGAAGAATCAAAAGGCATTCAAAGCAAGGGCAGGGTAAGGATCCAAATGAGCTTATGTTAGAAGTTAAAAGTTAAATCCATGTCCACCGGAGACTAACCTACCTAACTTTAAGGACCAGAGCATGGTGGCAAGTGGGCAGCAACCTCACATCCAAGACTCCACTCCACGAGAACCTCCAATGGGTTCCATAGGAGGACACACAGCCACCGGTGACCGGCGCCGCCGCGTGCTGTTCTTTCCGCTCCCGTACCAGGGCCACATCAACCCCATGTTCCAGCTCGCCGCCCTGCTCCACACACGTGGGTTCGCCGTCACCGTCTTCCACACCCACTTCAACGCTCCCGACAAGTCCCGCCACCATGCCTACGACTTCGTCCCCGTGCCCATCTCCGACTGCTTGCAGGAGGGCACCTCGGATGTCTTCCAGGTCACCGTCGAGCACATCCTCGCCGTGAACCGCGCCTGCGAGGCTCCGTTCCGGGAGCGCCTGGCCGCCCTGCTGTCGGAGCAGCAGGCAGCGCGGGAGGATGTCGCGTGCCTGGTCGCTGACGCCCACCTGCTGACGCTGCTGGACGTGGCGCGGGGGCTCGGCGTGCCGACGCTGGTGCTGCGCACCGGCAGCGCTGCGTGCCTCCGCATGTTCGCGGCGTTCCCTGTGCTCTGCGACAAGGGGTACCAACCGGCGCAAGGTACGTAGTGCGTACGCACTGATCCATGACGAGCGAAACACTAGAACCCAACTCATGAATGCTCCTGTGTGCTCGATCGGTGGCAGAGTCGCAGCTGGAGGCGCCGGTGAAGGAGCTGCCGCCGTACCGCGTCCGGGACCTTCCGTCCACCACCTGCGCCTACCACGGCGTAATAAGCGAGGTGATTTCCCGTATAGTGACGGCCGTGACCACCTCCTCGGGTCTCATCCTCAACACCATGGATGCGCTCGAGTCCGGCGAGCTGGCGTCGCTCCGGCGAGACCTCGGCGTCCCCGTGTTCGACATCGGCCCGCTCCACGAGCTCTCTCCAGCGGCCTCGAGCAGCCTGCTCTTGCAAGACCGTGGCTGCCTTGAGTGGCTCGACGCGCAAGCCCCGGCGTCCGTGCTGTACGTCAGCTTCGGCAGCCTCGCCAGCATGTCCGCCGCCGAGCTGGTGGAAACCGCCTGGGGCATAGCCAACAGCGCCCACCCCTTCCTGTGGGTTCTCCGGCCGGGCCTCGTCCGCGGCATGCCAACGTCGACGTCGGAGGTGCCACCCCTGCCCGACGGCTTCGACGCAGTGACGCGCGGGCGGGGCGTGGTCGTGAGATGGGCGCCGCAGGAGGAGGTCCTGGCGCACCCTGCCGTGGGCGCGTTCTGGACGCACTGCGGCTGGAACTCGACGCTGGAGAGCATGTGCGCGGGCGTGCCGATCATGGCCCGCCCGTGCTTCGGCGACCAGATGGGGAACGCGAGGTACGTGGAGCACGTGTGGCGGACGGGCCTCACGCTCGACGGCGAGCTGGAGAGGGGCAAGGTGGAGGCGGCCGTCGCGGCACTGATGGGGCCAGGAGAGCCCGGCGCCGGGCTGCGGCGGAGGGCGCGGGAGCTCAAGAGCAGCGCGGCGGAGTGCATGACCAAGGATGGGTCGTCCTGCACGAACGTCGACAAGCTGGTAGACCACATACTGACACTGTGAAGTGTTGGTACAAGAGCAACCACGTGGTGCCGGTCTTGGGTACTGTTTCTTTTCCGTTAGCAAAAGAAAACAAAATCGGCTGGAGCTCATGATCAGCAACTCGGCACTCACATCTTGGATACCTACAGGTGACCATGCATGTGACTTTGTTTTGTCTCTTGCTGTGTATGATACTATGATGTATCCTTGTCCTCTCCACGATCTGTGCTCAGTTTGCGTACACAGTAGTTTGTAGTATGTTGCCACTGGATGACTGACACTGACTGGCCGGACTGTGGTTAAAATTGATATATAGAGGCCAAATTCGCAACTGTGTCTATGTGCAAGAGTCTTTATCTTTAGAAATAAATTGGAAAGTTAGTGTTGCCAACCACCCATGGCCATGGAAATATGTTTTCAGGGCGTTGGCTAGTCCCTTCTATTGGATTGTCGCAAAAAAAAGTCCCTTCTATTGGATTTCACGGCTGAAAAACGTGACTACCTCTATAAAAAGAATCATGGTCTCTGTAGAAATTGTTTTTTTAATCAAAACTGCTAGCACCCAGACGTCCGCCTGCCTGCCCGCCCGTGGCTGCTGGCCTGCTGTGCTGCTCGCACGCCTGGCCGCCTGCTCGCCCGCGCCGCTCCATGGGGACCGCACTCGCCCCCCTTGCTTCCCGCGCGTACGTGGGAACTGTTTGCGGCCGTGGGACCGCCTACGCCTGCGCCCGCTTCCCTCACCTGCTCGCAACATGTGTAACATCCCGATCTACTACTGTAACATCTAGATGAAACACATGCAACATACGTCAGAAACAGATGAAACACTTTCAACATATGCCTGAAACACTTGCAAAAACACCTAAAAACACTTGAAAATCATTGTAAATATACGCAATATCCAGATAAAACACTTGCAACATATGTGTGAAACATATGCAACATACAGATAAACACATTTGCAACATACGTTGGAAAAAATAGATGAAACATTGGGAACAGACGAATGCAACATATGTGTGCAACCACTGCAACATATGCAACATCCTGATCTACTTTTGCAACATCCATATAAAATACTTGAAACTTACATCTAAAACAACTGAAACACTTGAAACATAGGTTTACAACATGTCTGGAAACGTCGGAAACACTTAAACACAGCGTACACCTCTGCTGCCGGACTTCCCTTCCTGCGACATGAAATAAGAAATGTATGATTTTTTCTAAAAAAAGATAAGCTTTGGTGTGCGATTTATATACCCCTAGAATTTTGTATTATTTTCTTCAATATTTTAACAACATCAAATGAAGAATTTCAAAACTAAAAACTTGTAGATCTCATCGATAGATAAAACCTTCATATAAGTAGTATCTTCATTTGACAGCTTTCAAAAAAAATATAATTTTCATGAGGCGACAAACCTCGGTGCACGATTAATATGCAGCTGAAACTTTATATTATTTTCTTGAGCATCTTAACAACTTTAAATTTAAAAACTCAAAACTATAAAGTTGTAGATCTTATTGAGAGCTATAACTTTAATATAAAAAGTATCTTTATTTGACACCATATAAAAAAGATATTATTTTTCTAATACAACAAGTGCTAGTACGCGATTATGATGCTGCTGAAATTCTATATTAATTTTTTGAGCATCTTAACGTTCTCAAATGAAAAAACTCAAAACTAGATATCTACAATTTTCGTACGGAAATCATCTTCATCTGAGGTCGTATTGAAGAGTTATGATTTTTTTAAGTTGGGTCGTATCACACCACTTCTGGTGGCATGACAAAATAACACTGTCACATTAACTGAAGTGGTGCGATAAGGTTTTTTCCACGTAGGAAACACCGTCAACGTGGTAGATTTTGCTTTGCCAACACATGTGAGCTGTGGCGCGATAGCATTATTTGGTCACGCTAGCCGGATTGGCGCGATCAAAAGAGTTAGATTTACAATTTTTTTAGACACGATTATTATTAAAATCTATACTATAAAAGAGCGAAGGAATTGTAAAATACAGGTTACCTGACAAAATCCTACCCACCCTATATTTTGACCCTTAGATTACAGATCCAACATATCTAATCTCCCATCCTAACCTGACGAATGGGCCCGGCCGGAAAACTTTTAATTCTTTACGCGTGTTTATACGTGTGGTTCCTCGTATCGCTATTTTTTTCTCACCAAAAAAATTACCCAACCCACACCCTAGGAACGTCGGTCTCCTCAATTGTTTTCTCAAAAAAAAACTCCAATACGCACAATGGTGCCCGGGCCAGTAATTGTGGAGTCCGATAGTGCAAATACGAATTCTTGTAGACATATTAAAATCACGAATAATTTCTTATTTTGGTCCTTTTCCTAACTTTGTTAGTCTTTTTTTCCTTTTTTTCCGCGTCTGTTAATCCACCCGCGTCCAACTCACCTAACTATCGTTAATAACTGTGCCCCATGTCTATACGTCGCTGATGTGCTTCACCGAGTCCAAACAAACCTGAACATGTGTAGGCATCGCATCGAACGGAGCCGGGAGATACAAGGACTCGATAGCACACGGCAAAAAGATGGATTCCGTAACCATCCCCTTAGTCTTACATGTAAGCATGCGGATGATGGAAGGAGTTGACAGGAAAATGAGAAAAGGATTCTGTAGCGCCTCCCAGTCATATGAGGATGAGGATTTATATTCATATCTATAATATTATCTTTATCATTTATTTTTTACCTATCTAATCTATCTATCTATCTATATCTATCTATCTTGTGGAGTCCGATAGTGCAAGGATTATCAAAGCCATGACATCTCAAAGTGCCGATAGATCAGAGATTAGAGGCACTATTATGGAGGCCAAAGAGTACTTGCAGCTGCTGGTGGATTGGAAGTTTCAGAAGGTGAAGCGAGAAGGCAACAAGGTGGCCCAGGAGTTGGCTCATTTAGCTAGACGGGATACATATACTGCAATATGGTTGGGGCAGGCGCCTCTGTGCTTTCGAGACCTCATTAATTTTGATTGTAACTCTTTGTCTATTTATCTATCTATCTATACTATAAAAGAGCGAAGGAATTGTAAAATACATGTTACCTGATAAAATCCTACCCACCCTATGTTTTGACCTTTAGATTACAGATCCAACGTATCTAATCTCCCGTCCTAACCTGACGAACGGCCCCGGCCGAAAAACTTTTAATTCTTTACGCGTGTTTATACGTGTGGTTCCTCATATCGCTATTTTTTCTCACAAAAAAATTACCCAACCCACACCCTAGGAACATCGGTCTCCTCAATTGTTTTTTTCAAAAAAAACTCCAATACGGTTCCAATCGACGCCGTTCTTCCAGGTAGTTTGATCGTAATCCGCAGTGTCGACGCGTTGCTCCGCACACAGCCGTTGGTCTTCAGCTGGAAAGCATACGGAATCTGAGGTGCGTATGTGCTGATCTCAGCTTACCTTATTTATTATTTTTTCCCATGCCTTGCGAGTTGCGATATACGGAATTAATTAGTGTCATATGCACACACGTATGTTGATTTTTGGTGTATGTACGATCATCGGACTCCCGGTGTCCTCTCCTCATTGCTTTCGTGTTTCTCCATTCAGCCATCCATGTTTATAGGGTGTATCTGTGTTTACACCTTATGCAAAAAAAAAACAATCTCATAGATCATGGAATTGAGCCATGGACCTTCCTTTTTTTTCCTGAAAGGACCCAGCCGTACCAGAAGACCTAACATATCGCTTTTTTAGCTATTGAAACATACACTGCCGCATCAATATTATAAGTGGCCTACCTTGCATCCTGGTTGAGGGAGTGAATGATATGGTCGCAACACATCACTATAAAATTAACGAGGAATAAAAGAAAATTGGATACAAATACAATAGTTTCGCAAAAAATCCCATATATACAAACAAAGGATCAAAAAATAAATGAATTTACATTCAAAATAAAATAAAACTTACAAATACATGTACTCCCTGCCCTGCCAAAATTTACAATTAGTGGCTACATTCACTCTACCACACACACATCCGGTCTAGATAACGCTCCACTAGCACTTCAACATAGTTCCAAATAATAAAAAAATTAAAAAATGTTGGTTTCAAATAAACATGAAAATATTAGGGTAACATGATAACCGCAAACAAGCTACAAAATGACAAACAAAAACGACAATTTTTTTCTAGGCACGTGCGTGTCGCACGTGCATGTTAACTAGTATTAAATAAAAAAGGTTTAAAAATAAAGAAAAATAGGACGGCGGTGATGGCGGCGGGTGCGGAGCAGGCCGCTGGTGGTCCACATGCATGCGAGTGCTGTTCCGGATGCGGGCTTTTGGGGCCGTGGTCGCCTTTCCCTCATCTTCTCTCTTTTATTCCCCTATTTGTTGTTTTAGCTATTTCACATGGGTTCTAAATAGATTCAAATTCATTTGAATTTTCACCCAACCAAATAATGTACTCCCTCCATTCCAAAAATAATGTTATTCTTTGAACTAAGTCAAACGGTTCTTAAAGTTTGACTGAGTTGATAGAAAATAATATCAAGATTTGCATCTCTAAAGGGGTTTATTATTAAAATATATGTCATTATTTATTTAATGATAGTTATTATCTATCATAAAGTTTAATATTTTTTATATATAATTGGTTGAAGTACTCGAAAGTTGAGATGAATTGAATCTCCTACATACAACTAAAAAGAATAAAAGATAGACATTTTTTTTGGTGCGACAAACGTTTGGTACTTCCATCCACCGTCTCGTGCGAAACCATGCCCATCGTAGTAGGAGGTGGAAGGGTGCGAATGAAAATAAAGAATAAGAAAGGATTCCAGATGCAAATATAAAAGAGAGAAATAACATATAAACATGGAGGTGGAAGGGTGCGAAAGAAAATAAACAATAAGCCAGGATTCCTGACGTAAAAGAAACAGAGGGGAATCCTTCGTCGTAGGCCTCGTGGGTTCACGGAAGGTAATCACGCACAACAGGAAGCCACCTCCAATCCTGCCTGCCTTGCCCTCGCTGCCGCCGCGGAAGCGAGGAGCGAGGACACACCGTCGTTCGCCTCTCCTCCTTCTCGCCTGATCGCTCGCCCTTGCGTTCACCGCCGACGCCGCGGACGCGAGGAGCGAGGACGTGCCGCCGCCTCCTCGCCTGCTCCACACCGTCCCGTTTTGCCCCACCGACGCTGCGGACGCAACGTGTCGCCGGCCGCCTCTCCGCCGCCTCCACTTCACAGGTTAACAACCTTGTGATTTTGTGCATTTTATTTTCTAGGGTTTCATGCCTATCTGTTCTTCCCGTTTTGATCTAAAATCAGAGTGAAACTTCTATTTTTCTGTACTGCTAATTCATGGGATCTTGAGTCTGTCCGATTGCTAATTCTTCATGGGTTCCAAATAATACCAGGTTGCCAATCGAACTAGATTGCTTTCCGGTATGTAGTAGGAAGACCTTGGCGTCCATGAACCGCTGTGCTGGCTGGTACTGCATGCGGTCCTTTTCCAGCTCCTGTTGGAGCACTCTGTCTGAGTTGTCTGATTTCCGGTGATAGGCGTATGCTGACAGGTTTGATGTGGTTGGAGGAAGTACTGGATTCCTCGCCACCCTAAGTTGGCTGTATGGATCAACAGCAGTTGCGTTCTCAAATGGTATTACTGGACCAACCACTCTTCCTGGTCTAGCTGAATTTTTTTTCAGAAAATAACATTATATTAGATTAGTGGTGTCTGAAGAACATTATTGGAGAAATTACCACCTGTGGGAATCTTTTGAGGAACTTGGGAGGTTCCATTTGGAGGGATTGGATTAGAATGAACTGTGGTTGTCCAGCAAATAAAAGGGAGTAAATGTCAGAAGACAATTTAAATTCTAATTAGTAGTATAAGCCAATAATAATCCAATAAGTAGTAAGGTTGCTAGCCTCTGATTTCAGTATCACAAGGTCATCAAACATCAGTTCTTTTAAACATGCAAACATAAGCTAATTCATTTTTATTACTACCAAAAAACTAGGAAGCTGTGGGATCCAATTTATTTTATTCAGGAAAAAAAGGTTTTACAAAAAGTTGAACATAGCAGCCTAAATCATAGAATGAGAACTCGGGAAAATCTGTCACCTTGGGAGCGAAACATGCTTCCTGTCTGAGGAAGCGGTGTGTGCCCCACTCTTTCCTCCATTTTCCTCCAAGTTTGCAAATTGCCTTCGGAAATTGTCAACAGCACTGCACGATAACAATTAGGAACAGTTAACACATTGGCATGTAGCAGTTGGCAATACACATAAATAAACGAAAGATTCAAACTCCATTTTTGTTACTGGCAAATTAATACCTAGGATATAGGAAGTTTGTTTTCTCAGTTCCATTCATGTAATCCTTGAGAAGTTGAGGATGATACGGGAATATCTCCCTGAATATAAGTTCCTTGACATCTTCTTTGGTCACCTTTCTTCGCTCAAACTCGAACTCCATTTTTGTTATTGGTTGACATGATGGTTCTCTCTCTACTTTTGCGAGACCTTTAAAATATGGATCAGCCAATGCCTGGTTGTACATCAATGACAAAAGAAACATCACTTGAGTGAATTTTAAGACATAATAATGGCTGGGGCACTAAGCAAATACAAGTACAAAATATGGAATTGGATTCTACAGTTCAAACACTTGCCTCTTCAGCAGTTGGCCTATCCTTGGGATCAAATGCCAAAAGCCTATGCAGAAGTTTGAGTGCAGCAGGATCTGCTTTAGGGAACCTTTCAGAAAATGGTACTGGCTGTTTTTTCCTCATGCTACTCAAGTACCTCCTGGCCTTCTCATTCTGAATCTACAGTAGCCAAAGGATCAATGCTTGCCATTTGTGAACAGTTTAGTTTGGAACATTAGATAGGCATGAATGAGAATACATACTCTGGAAACTGTATCAAGTGATGCAGTACCCAAGAGATCAGTCATCAAATCCAACTGGTGGACCACATTTTTTCCAGGAAACAAAGCCTTCCCAGTTAAGATCTCCGCAAAAATGCAACCGATACTCCATATGTCAATAGCTGGTGAATACTGCATAGAACAATGAAATGAGATCCTGAATTGAACAGCACAAAAAGAAAGAAAAAGGATAGGATAAAGCTGAAAATAACATTAGTCCCTCAGGAGAGGCCGCAATAGCATGGAAGCAGATAACCCTAATTAGTCTAGCCCACTATGACTCACACTCCAAATTCAAATACTCACGCATCGGTTGTGGAACTTAAAATTATTCATGATATATGTACTTAAAATTATTTATACTCATTATTCATGATATATGTACTTAAAATTATATGGGATTATCGAGAGCCACTATTAGAACTTATCGTCCGCAATATCGCCCGCTATCCGCAATCCGCTACCTCGACGTCAATCCGCTACCAACCCGCTATACGCTATTTATTACCTTGTTTCAGGGCCGTTGGCTAGTCCCTTCTATTGGATTGTCGCAAAAAAAAGTCCCTTCTATTGGATTTCACGGCTGAAAAACGTGACTACCTCTATAAAAAGAATCATGGTCTTTGTAGAAATTGTTTTTTTAATCGGAACTGCTAGCACCCAGACGTCCGCCTGCCTGCCCGCCCGCGGCTGCTGGCCTGCTGTGCTGCTCGCATGCCTGGCCGCCTGCTCGCCCGCGCCGCTCCATGGGGACCGCCCTCGCCCGCCTTGCTTCCCGCGCGTACGTGGGAACCGTTTGCGGCCGCGGGATCGCCTACGCCTGCGCCCGCTTCTCTCGCCTGCTCGCAACATGTGTAACATCCCGATCTACTACTGTAACATCTAGATGAAACACATGCAACATACGTCAGAAACAGATGAAACACTTGCAATATATGCCTGAAACACTTGCAAAAACACCTAAAAACACTTGAAAATCATTGTAAATATACGCAATATCCAGATAAAACACTTGCAATATATATGTGAAACATATGCAACGTCTAGATAAACATATTTGCAACATACGTTGGAAAAAATAGATGAAACATTGGGAACAGACGAATGCAACATATGTGTGCAACCATTGCAACATATGCATCATCCATATAAAATACTTGAAACCTACATCTAAAACAACTAAAACACTTGAAACATAGGCTTGCAACATGTTTGGAAATGTCGGAAACACTTAAACACAGCGTACACATCTGCTGCCGGACTTCCCTTCCTGCACATGAAATAAGAAATGTATGATTTTTTCTAAAAAAAAGATAAGCTTTGGTGTGCGATTTATATACCCCTAGAATTTTGTATTATTTTCTTCAATATTTTAACAACATCAAATGAAGAATTTCAAAACTAAAAACTTGTAGATCTCATCGATTGATAAAACCTTCATATAAGTAGTATCTTCATTTGACAGCTTTCAAAAAAATATAATTTTCATGAGGCGACAAACCTCGGTGGACGATTAATATGCAGCTGAAACTTTATATTATTTTCTTGAGCATCTTAACAACTTTAAATTTAAAAACTCAAAACTATAAAGTTGTAGATCTTATTGAGAGCTACAACTTTGATATAAAAAGTATCTTTATTTGACACCATATAAAAAGATATTATTTTTTCTAATACAACAAGTGCTAGTACGTGATTACGATGCTGCTGAAATTCTACATTAATTTTTTGAGCATCTTAACGTTCTCAAATGAAAAAATTCAAAACTAGAGGTCTACAATTTTCGTACGGAAATCATCTTCATCTGAGGTCGTATTGAAGAGTTATGATCTTTTTTTTAAGTTGGGTCTTATCACACCACTTCTGGTGGCGTGACAAAACAACACTGTCACAGCAACCGGAGCGGCGCGACAAGGTTTTTTCCACGTAGGAAACACTGTCAACGTGGTAGATTTTGCTTTGCCAACACATGTGAGCTATGGCGCGACAACATTATTTGGTCACGCTAGCCGGATTAGCGCGATTAAAAAGAGTTAGATTTACAAATTTTTTAGACACGATTATTATTAAAATATTAAATAAAAAAGGTTTAAAAATAAAAAAATAGGACGGCGGTGATGGCGGCGGGTGCGGAGCAGGCCGCTGGTGGCCCACATGCATGCGAGTGCTGTTCCGGATGCGGGCTTTTGGGGCCGTGGTCGCCTTTCCCTCGTCTTCTCTCTTTTATTTCCCTATTTGTTGTTTTAGCTATTTCACATGGGTTCTAAATAGATTCAAATTCATTTGAATTTTCACCCAACCAAATAATGTACTCCCTCCATTCCAAAAATAATGTTATTCTTTGAACTAAGTCAAACGTTTCTTAAAGTTTGACTGAGTTGATAGAAAATAATATCAAGATTTGCATCTCTAAAGAGGTTTATTATTAAAATATATGTCATTATTTATTTAATGATAGTTATTATCTATCATAAAGTTTAGTATTTTTATATATAATTGGTTGAAGTACTCGAAAGTTGAGATGAATTGAATACTCGAAAAGCGAAAATGGCACTCATTTTGGAGCGGAGGGAGCAAGAACCATCTCAAAGATACGTGTGAGATTAAATATTAAACTTAAGTGAGGTGTTGACTAAGATTTGACCTCAAAATTACTGTATAACACATCACCCCTGAAAATTCCTTTTTATAAAAATCCACATTTTTCGATTGGGTTTTTGGTGTGGAATGTCACCGATACATTGAAGGATCATTTTCATGTCGCTAAACTACACAAATATATGAAACCAGCTTTCATAGAGGATCGTCGCAAAAAAAAAAAGCTTTCATACAGGATAATATACTTGACTCGAGTCATACCATTTGTCTCACTTATTTATAGTTTAGAATATAGTCATAAAATAGACTTACAATACCATTTGTCTCACTTATTTATCCGTCGCTTTTTGAATAAATGAATGTTTGGATTATATCATCTTTAAAGCATATGGTTGGGCGAACTGGGTACAAATCCGTAATCTAGTGATAATTGATCCACTGATCTGACTAATCTCCCAATAGACAAATAATGTGCAAGTAATTATGCACGCAAGGAAAAAAAGAAAGAAAGAAATAAATGATTCAGCGATGGGCAGGCGGCAGGCCGGCAAGGGAAGTAGGCAAGCGGCCCGACGGCCCGACCTCTCGGCGGCGGCGGCATCGGACGTCGGCTCCCGCTCGAGTAGCAGTCTGCAGTCGCGTGCAGCGTGCTGTGCGGCAGGCCGGCATGGGCCAGGGTCCCAGAGGCAGCAGGGTTCAGGCTGGCTGCTGCTACTCCCGGACGGCCGGACGCCGCTGCTGATCGCCGATCGCGCAGTGCCGGAGAGCGGCGCGGTGGAGCCTCCGTGCCCGTGCTTGTAACACCCTAATTTTTTTTCATAATTTCACAAATAGTTAAATATGATTTATTTGTGTATTTGAGTGTGCATTCAAATATAGGAAATAATATTTTTTTGTGAAATTAAAATTTATCATAAGGTGAGTTACATGTTGATGCACTCATGCCGATGCATTTTATTTATTGTGGTGACTGCTTTTTATCCCTTTGCTAAATGGTTGGAAAATCCTTTTGAAAATGTATTTGGAAAATTGAATTAGAAAATGAAAAGGAAATTCTATTCACTCTCCTTCACCTCCTTCCAATTCGGCCCGTTGGACCTTTTTCTTGCCCTTGGCTCGCTCGGCCTCCCCCTCCACTCCTTCTTGGGCCGGCCCGAATCAGCCGGCCAGGCGTCGTTGCCGCCCTTCCCTTCTTTCAGCGGATGACGGCTCGGGCCCACATGTCGGCGCCACCTTCTTCCCACAACCGTCTCCTCCGCTCGTTCGCTCGGTCAAGGCGCAACCGCCGTCTTCCGTCCCCGCGCCCACACCCCAGGTCATGGGAGCGCCCTCCCCCGCTCCCCGGCCCCTTTATAGGTGAGCCGCACCCGTTGCCGCTCCTATTGCCGCTCTCCGCTCTATTTCCACACGAGGAACCGAACCCACCGCACGGCAGTGATTCACCGGAGGAGCGTCCGCCCCACCGCGTCGGCCACCGTTCCCGAGCCGCCTCCGCCCCGTTGATTCCGCTCGGTGAGCTCGCCTTCATCCCCGCTTCCTCCCCATGCTGTCGTTTTCTTGTTTGGTGGCCCCTAGGGCCGTTTCCGCGAGCTCCGGCGTGCCCTCCGCCGCCGGCCATGGCGCGCACGCCGCGCGGGCCACCCCGTGGCCGTGATTTGTTCCAGGGCGAGTTCGCCTTCTTCCCCGCGTCATCCCTGTGGTGTCGGTGATCAAAACCATGGCCCGTAGGGCCCTAACCAGTCACGCCGGCGACCTCTTCACCGCCGTCCATGGCGTGCCGCCGCGTCCTTCCTCCCCTCCGGCGGCCACACCTCTTTTCTCCCCCTCCCATCTAATCTCGGCCACCCAATCCGAATCCAACGACCAGAAAGGGAGGATACCCCTTCGGGGGAATTTTTGCTTAAGAGCCCCTCGGTTTCTGGCATATCTAACCCGTTGTCCTTGGCGTATTTCCAAAATACGCATTCTCATTTTGAAAACATAGTTTTTTCGGTTTAAATGAAAAATACGTTTTTAGATTAATTACAGATTTGCCATTGCAGTAAAACGCTTGTAAAATCGTCGTTTTAACTCCGATTTGACCCGTTCAACTTGCGTTAGTTTCGTAATCTACGCATTAGTGCTACTGTTACACCTGTTAGAAGCTTTTGAATTTTTCAATTAAGACTAGTTTAATAGCTAGCTTTAGGAACCTTTTATAGCTCGTAACTTATGCGTTGTAGCTCCGTTTTTCGTGCATTTCGCGTCGTTGTGATCGTAGCGAAACGTAGATGATTTTGGTAAACATTTTATACAGTTTTATTTATTGTTGGTGTACTGTTCTAATCATAGTAATGTTTTGCTTGTATGTCTATTCTGGAATGCGTGTTGTACTTCGTGTCGTTCGAGTTCAGATGGTGAGGAGTACTTCGGGAATCCGGACACGTACGAGGACCAGTAGGACCAGCAGCAGTTCGTGAACCAAGACAAGTATATCATGGGCCTATCTTGATATCCTATTCATTATATAATCTACTCATTATGCATGTGTCTAATATTGCTCGACCGTAAGGACATCCTAGTCATTGATGACTTGTATCTTGATCCTTAGGGGTCTTATTGCACGTGAGTAGAATGCTAGTGCTCTAACTAAACATGATCTACGCTATGACTAATGGAACCAACGGATAAACATGATGGTAACAATGAAACTATAGGGTGAAGGTGCAAATGATATTGATCATGTTGCCATAAACCCTCCGTAAGGACTTATCTGTCGGCAAAAGCTAGGATTGACAGTGCAACCGTGAGAGTCACATGGCTTTGGTTTTAGCTTAGTAATAGGATCTTTTCTAGCTTGTTAGAGGTTACTCAAAAGGGCGCAAGAGGAGCTTGCCACTTTGGTATAGAACTACCTCTGTTTTAATGTGAATAGCCTGCGGGAATTGTGCCATTGAAAGGGGTTCTGTATATCTGCCTACCGAGGAAACCTCGCGGCCCTAACTTGTTAGAAGAGGCATATGGAAGGTTTCATAGTGTACCCTGCCTGCTCACCTTGGGATTGTTAGGGGTCGACGGGCCCCGGGCATATGGGCAACACGACTCACGGGTAAAGATGCACAACCTTTGCAGAGTGTTAAAACTGTTATAACAGCCGTGCTCACGGTCACGAGCGGCCCGGAAAACTCACAGAATAAATGGTTACTTGACAAGTGGTTGACTTATGACGATGATGATGAGATTATAATGATGATCAATTTCTCTCCTTAATTCTATTAGATGATCATGTGGGTTAAATGGGAGTTTATGCATAACTTGATGATAATTAATAATAGAATGTTGATCTACTAAAAGTGTTAACTGCAGTCAACCATGTCTATCTATTTTGAGCCTTATGAATCCTCATACTATACTTGTGGAGTACGAGTGTACTCACACTTGTTATTATTTCGTTTTTGGATAAAAATCCCGGATAGGTAACAGATGATAGCTTGCACGAGGATTTCCCTGAAGATTATTAGGTTTGAGTCAACCAGTCGGCCTTCCCTATGGAGCAGAGACTTCGCTTGAGAGTTGTTATTTACTTTACCGCTTGTTATGTTAAGAACTACGTGATGTAATATTGTGATGTATGTACACAGTGATAATACTTCTGTTTATTTGTCGTTTTATGTGTGCGACTATTCCTGTAACGCACATAAGATGTATGCACTCTATATTGTCGTTTAATTGAAGTGTGACAGTGCTGCTGCCTGCACGCTATAGAATAGAATTGCCTGGATCGGCTGTGCACCTCTGCCACTATGGATTGTGGGACCGCTATCTTGATGGATAAACTCGATTCTCGAGCCGAGGGGAGACCGAGAGCCCAATTCCAATATCGCGATCGTTCACCGCATTCTTGCTCAGCGAACGAACGAGCGAGCGACACCGTGCGTGCGGAGGCCAGACTTAATTAGTGGCGTGCGTTTCTTTTTCTTTTTCCTTTTTTTCTTCTACCACTCGAGTCGAGCCATCCTGTTCCTACGAGTCCGGCTTGTTTAACGGACAAATGTTTCTTTTTTTTTTCTATTTTTCTCTCGTAACCCAAGTATTTTATTTATTTTTCATTTTTATTTCTTTTTTAACAGCGTTGGCAAGTTGTATAAAATAACTTAGGTACACAAATTGTGTTTGATAACTTTTGTACATAAGTTGTGTTTCATAATTTTTGCGTTTCCAAGTTTTAGTATAAGTTATAAGTTAACCCGTTCCTTTGTGTTTTGTTTTATGTGTTTTTTAGTATTTTTTATTTTTTGTATTTTTTATCCTTCTTTTATATATATTTTTTCTAATAACTTTTTGGCAGTGTTGGCAAGTTGCTATTTAAATAGTTTCTTCTGTTTTTTATGAGTTTTTTCAATCAATTGTGCTTTCTTAATTTTTGATCTACACATTTGTTCTATATAGTTTTTTTATTTGTGATGCTATCTTAAATAATAGAGTTATTTATCTGTTTTTTGTTTTCATCTGTATGCTACCTAAGATTAACTTATTCTACAGAGTTATGTAACTTACTTGTGTTTTTATGTGTATGCTACATAACTTATTTGATTAACTTACTGTACAAAGTTATGTATCTAATTTGTGTTCTCATGTGTATGCTACCTAACTTATTTCATTAACTTACTGTTCATGGTTATGTATTTAGCTTATGTTTTCATGTGTTGCTATCTAACTTATTTGATTAACTTACTGTATTTAGTTTTATTTATATCACAATATGTTAGATATATAGTCATCTTACTTTTGCTATTAACTTATGTTTTTTCTTGTTGTGAACTTTGTATTTTTATTTGTTATTTTAAATATTAAATATTCTGCAGATTTTCCGATTGAACACACAGATATGCACAATCTTCTAGTTACAGAGATGCTGAGATTATCATAGTTGCAGAAGTTAAGTAAGTTATTATCATAGTTGCAGAAGTTATGGAATTTGTTGTTTATTATAGGTTGTAAAAGTTACTTTTATTTTGCTCCCCTACCCTTTTTTAAACCTATTCCCATGTTTCTTACGAAATCTAAATGGAATGTTATTCTCGTAGCTGTTTTTGAAATATAAATTTTGCGCCAAAAAATTTAGTGTTGTATAACTTAGAATTGTTAAGTTAATCCTTAAAGTTATACTCCCTCTGTCCCTGAAAGCTTCAATTTCTATAGTTGTCTTAAGTCAAACTTTTTAAACTTTGACTGAATTTCTATGAAAAAATGCTAAGATTTATGGTACCAAAGTAGTATCATTTGATTTATCATAGAATATATTTTCATAAAATGCTTATTTTATGTCATAAATGTTGTTCATCTTTTCTATAAAGTTAGTCAAACTTAAAAAAGTTTGACCGGCACGGATTCTAGGAATTGAAGCTTTCAGGGACAGAGGGAGTACTGTGTAACTCAGTTTTCTAAGTTATGCGTGTGCTTTTCTAAAAAAAAGAAAAGAAAATGTGGAACCGCGAAAGGGAAACTATCGTTGCTCGTGCGGCAGCGCGTGAAAAGAGAAAGAAGTGCGCGCACAACATTTGCCTGAAATCTGAAGGAGAAAGAGATGCGCGCGTACAGTATCCATAAAAGGAAGCTGACGCTAATTATTTGTTTCCCAAAATAGTAAACTGCTGTGTTGAAGAACTGTTCGCTCCATTCGGTTGCAATGAACGTTCGTCAATTAGTGGGGAGAGACGTCGCCGCGTGCATGCACGTTGCCACTACTGAGCGGGCATGGAGCTGGTCAGCTAGAGCCTAGAGCGGCGTCCGATCGGCTAGCATTTTTGGTACATACTCTAAGAGTATACGTATACTACGCCTGGCTGGGCCAGGGTATGCCGGGAACACCCAGCATACCCGGGAGGTCCGCCACTGTGTACGGCTAGGATGTAGCTTAGCCGCCTAGGTGGTTGGTGAAACGTGAATGCGCCAGGGGAGAGCCAACCGCGACGAAAACACGATAGGTTGGCAAAGACGACGACAACAATGCCGCCACACAGAGCGCATGCTATATATGAATGAAGGCCTACCTACAGCACACGCATTTCCCAACTGATCTCCCGGATCAAATCCTCTTCACAACCTCGCGTATCTTGCTTCCTTCCTCGCTTCCAGCTCAATTATTGAATGCAAATTTTGATCCTTTCTCGATTTCAGCAAGTATTCGATCCTCTCGCGTCAATCGCCTCAAAATCAAATCCACCCATCTTAGTACCAGACGCCACCAACTGAGCAGCTAACCACACCGTATTCTATTCATCCATCTTTGTCGTCGTCAGAGCTGCAGGTGCAACCAGCCAAAAGGCGGTCATGGCGACGGCGGCGGTTTCAGACTCTCCGGCAAGCTCCGGCGTCGTCGTCCGCCGGCGGCGCGTGCTGATGTTCCCGCTACCGTTCCAGGGCCACATGAACCCGATGCTGCAGCTGGCCGGGGTGCTGCACGCGTGGGGCGGCCTGGACATCACCGTCTTCCACGCCACCTTCAACGTGCCCGACCCGGCGCGCCACCCTCCGGGGTACCGCTTCGTCCCCGTCGGCGAGGGCGTGGCGTGGGCCGACCTCGTCCCGTCCGGCGGCGGCGGGGACGACGACGACATCCCCGGCGCGCTGCTGCGGGTCAACGACCGCCTGCAGGAGCCGTTCCGGGACCGCCTGCGCCAGGCTCTCGCCCTCGCCGAGGAGGACGACGCGCCGCCAGCGTGCCTGGTGCTGGACTCCAACCTGCGCGGAATGCAGCTGGTGGCCCAGGAGCTCGGCGTGCCCACGCTCGTGCTGCGCACTGGCGCCGCCGCTTGCCTCGTCGCCTACATGGCGTTCCCGGCGCTCTGCGACAAGGGCCTCCTACAGCCGACATCGAAAGGTGACTCGTCACTGTACTTTGCAGTTTGGCCTTTGTCGCCAGCTCATGTTCTCGATCAACGCTAGCATGCACATCTCATCATTGTGCCAGGGGCGGAGACAAGGCCACCCCACAAACACACACACAAACACCCCCAAACAAATGTTGCAGAACATTCTTCGTTAGTACATCTCATTACTTTACACTGAACACTAGAAATGATAAGTAAGGGCATTAAAAAAAACCCACCTGCAGATGCAAGGGTTTGCAAATACCCATAATCATTTCATTTGCACCTACGGAGGACGCACTCCCACTGTTCCAACTTTTATAAGCTGTTTTATCTTTTTAGATACACAACTTTGATTATATATCTAGACATATTGTATATCTAGGTGATTAGGGAAAGCTATGTACTTAGAAATACCAAAATGTCCTAATTTGGGATAGAGGGTGGTACACTGGTACTTACTAACTAGAGAGGTCAAATGATAGGGGCATTTGCTAGTCAACATGCATACAAGGTATTTGCATTGAAAAAAACTTTAGATTATTAAATGGTAAGCAATTGAGACGTGAGCTGGTAACGAAAACACTAGCTTTGCTTACATGTGCATTTTTTTACAATTTTTTTTGAAATTGTAAAAATGAAAAAACTTTAGATTTCAATATGCACTTAGATATACACTATGTCTGAATACATAATAAAATTTATATATTTAGAAAAGCCAAAACGTCTCATAATTTAAAATGGATGGAGCAGTATTTATCATGGTGTTGCCGCTTGCTGGTTGAAATTAAACTTACATTTAGAAACAAACTCATACTATTTAGATTTCATATTTACCATGTTACTAGTACTACCGACTGAAGTTAAAATTGTTTATGTTACACGTGTTTTGGATCATTATTTAGAAACAAACTCATTCCATTTAATTTATCGATTGCGAGGTGATATAAAGATGTCATTAATTTTCTTGCAAAAATAACCTTTTATAGATAATGATGATGCACGAGCCATTAAAGTGGATCTCACTTTCATAGGATGCTAGGGATTAGTATGTTCCATGCTAAGTTTAACAACACATGGTTAATAAGAGACAAGCTACAACTTGTTGCATTATTAAGGTGAAAATCAATACCATATAACTATTCTTTTTATAAGGCTTGTGAACTTGCCAAGCTTCTAAATAGTTTTTCTTGTCTCATAATGTATTGTGTTTCGCAAAGAAAAAAGAGGATCACCTATAATTTTCTGAATTAAATTGTATGCTTTTGAAAGCTAACTGGAGGCCACAATAATGATTGTCAGTAGGAAAATCACAAGAAATCGAAGACATATGCCAATTGTGTTATCTATTGGGTACGCTGACCATTTCTCATTATTTTTCAATTATATTCCAGATCAGTCCCAGTTGGACATGCCATTAGATGATCTTACACCACTACGACTAAGAGACATGGCGTTCTCGTCCACTGCTACACATGCTAATATGAGAAAATGCCTAAAATGTTTAGTGGATGCAGCAAGGAGTTCTTCTGGTGTCATACTTAACACCTTCCGAGACCTTGAGAATTCTGATCTTGAAAAGATTGCCAATGGCATCAGAGTTCCAATATATCCTATTGGGCCACTTCACAAGATTTCTTCAGGCACTGACGACAGCTTGTTAGCACAAGATTGGGCTTGTTTAGAGTGGTTGGACAAGCAAGAGGTAGACTCTGTTCTTTATGTGAGCTTTGGAAGTTTGGCATGTATAGATGAAAAGGAACTGTTGGAGATAGCATGGGGCTTGGCCAACAGTCAAATGCCATTTCTGTGGGTTATTCGCCATAACTTGGTCAAATCCTCTAATCATGTGAGCCT
The DNA here is from genome assembly GCA_022457205.1 of Saccharum spontaneum. Classification (NCBI taxonomy): domain Eukaryota; kingdom Viridiplantae; phylum Streptophyta; class Magnoliopsida; order Poales; family Poaceae; genus Saccharum; species Saccharum spontaneum. The sequence goes on along the minus strand of CM039583.1, from coordinate 17,602,659 downwards.
TCCTGATGGCTTTAAGGAGGTGACACATGGAAGGGGAATGGTGGTGCCTTGGGTTCCACAACAAGAAGTTTTAAAGCACCATGCAATTGGTGGATTTTGGACTCATAATGGATGGAACTCAACTCTAGAGAGCATTTGTGAAGGTGTCCCGATGATATGTAGACCCCAATTTGCTGATCAGATGATAAATATGAGGTACGTCCAAGACGTGTGGAAGATAGGGTTTGAGTTAGAGGGTGGCTTAGAGAGGGGGAAGATCGAGAGGGCTGTTAGAAAGTTACTTTGTATGGAAGAAGGAAGACTTATGAGACAAAGGGCCAAGGATTTAAGGAACAAAGCCATTAAATGCATCAAGGAAGAAGGCACCTCTAAGTCCGCAATTGAGCTATTGGTAAATCACATAATGTCATTTTAGTTTATATGATGTATTATGTACCTTAATTACATGTAACAAGTAGTTCCATGAGAAGGCAGTTAAATAACAGTGCATGAGATGAAAAGAAGGAATTATATGACGCCAATGGTAGAGGGCTCAAAGTGATGCATTGAATAAATATTTGTGAACAGTATAGTTTATAATGTTATTGCAGAACACTTTACATATTTTCGTGGTCACCATAGTTTGTGTCTTTATTCCTCTACGTATAAATATTTTCGCTTGATTTTTAGCTATTCTTGTGTGTGTGTGTGGATGGCTAAACAGGCGACATGTAGTTCCCGGTCTTAAGAAATCGATTATGGTTTCTTATATCTCAACTACTCCTATAGTATTTTATTTAGAAATATCTTTATTGGTACCTCTTTTATTGACTCAATGATTGAACATCGCCTTCTATATGCAGCTAGATGGGTTTATCACCATCTCAACGATATCTATCTATATCTATACCTATAAATAATAAAGAGGCAAAATTTCAGGCTCTTTTTTTCGTCCGTCTATTCTTTTTTTTTGTCTATCTTTCTCTAACTACCGAACAATGGAGAGTTTCTTTCGTCTGGACTTATATATAACCCGTGCTCATACGAGTTAGAATAGCTCGCGTCTAGACCAATATAGAGTACGAATCCTAATCTAGATAGATTCCTCATATCCTGAGTATTCTAAATAGAACTCTTAATAATAAATATAAAAGAATAAGAGTTACGTTCTTTATTTTGCACTGCTTTCTTTATTTACGTACGAGTTACAATAGCTCGCATCTAAACGAATATAGAGTAGAAGTCCTAATCTAAATAGATTCCTTAGATCTGTGTACTCTAAATAGAACTCTTAATAATCAAATAGAAAATATAATAGTTACGTTCTTTATTTTGCTCCGTTTTCTTTATTTAGTTGTCAAAAAGGAGGAGGGAAATCATGTATATCCAGTTTAGAACATGGAGTAATCTCTTAGTTCTTTTCTAGGCGATTGAAAGCAAGTAGCTTTTTTTTGCCTATTGTTTTTAGAACGTATGGACATGTTTTTCTAATATATACGTAATTAACCCTGACTTGCCAACAATTATAAAGTTTGTATAGGTCTGTGGTCCTTATCTAAATATGACTCAAACTGATCGACGGATAACCTCCCACTTGTCCAACATTTAATTAATATTATATTATATAAATAATGATACTCTCCGTCAAAAAGAATGAGACGGCTTGCGTGCCCAACAATTAAAGTCCGGAACCGGATAGGACTGTGGTCCTTATCTAAATATATAGAACTATATACAACTTCTATACCAATTACAGATTTCGTATAGGAATATGATCCTGGCCTAAACAAGACTACATACGACATCTAACAGTCTATATTAAATATATATTACTTAGAATTAGAATTTATTAATTAGAAAAAATCTCAATCGAGATAAGAAAAAACACAACTCTTATATATAACTAATTAATATATGTCCACCACATGACGTGATGTTTTTTTATCAATACAAGTTCTACTCCAATTCTGCGGTCTAATGAATACAATGCTCTCACAAAAAGAAAATAGATGTATCTCTATAATCCCTAAGAAGGGCTACCATGTACAAAAAATGAGAGAAGTCTTTCATCATAATCCTTGGTAAACAGATCAATCCTTGATGCATCCACATTTTTAATTTGGAGGGAAGAACCAGCTGCAGGGTTTTTCTCACATAGCAACAAGCATGTGTTGAGTAGTGTAAGAGTTGTGCTTGATAGTGTGTTCCGAGTATGCTAGGATAGTTGCAACCATGTATAATTTGCGGTCACCACGGTGCCCACTTAAGTTTTTACGATAAATACCAGTGCTCCAGATATATATTGAAAAATAAGAGAGATCAGTCATTGACGTGTTAGCAGCGAACTCCCTACTGATTTTAATTCGAGACTATAATCACAACTTACTACAAACTAGCAGAAATGCACGTGCGACACGCACGTGTCTATAAAAATATCTTTTGTAGTGAAGGTTTAACAAAGATTTTTTAAGAAATCAATTTTTAGATTTGAGCTCTTAGTTCTGGATTGAAACCAGTCTGTGTGAAAAAAACATATTTCATGTCTATAATGTAAATAAGGTCCAATTTAGTTGGGAAACCAAGGAATATATATCAAAATATATTTAGTTTTCGCAACAACAATAAACAAATTAATTTGATTTTTAAAAGCCAACACATGTAATATACGACTGTACATCACAGCGGACTTCAAAACCTACATAAACAAGTGGCCAACCACCATAATAATAATAATAATAATAATAATAATAATAATAATAATAATAATAATAATAATAATAATAATAATAATAATAATAATAATAAATAATAATAATAATATTATTATTATTATTATTATTATTATTTGATTATTATTATTATTATTATTTTGTGACAAAAGTTTTATATTCATGATTGGATAGCTCTTTGCGCTTGTCACACGTGATAAGGCGTCACAATTGAAATTTATTAGCTTGTGCACTATTTTTTTTTATTGACAAGACGCTGGCGGGATAATGTGGTACTAAACAAACAGAACATAAGGGATTAATTTGATACCGCGCTGTTGGGACCAAACTTTGGATTTTGGGCTTGCAACAATTTCTTTGGTCCACTTTTTGTCATAGAATGATTTTCAAAGGCCCAATTTGTAGACATGCCGAGACGTATGTGAGTTGGAGTCTCATGTGAGATTGAGTTATAGAAGGTTGCGTCTTATAAAATGTAAGATCTCGTATGATGGATGGCTGCTAGGAAGAGCCCCATAAATCTTTCGCTCTTTATAGCAGGACGAAAAACAAAATTTAAAAAACACACAAGAGGCATCTAGGCATAAGTAATACATTTTTTTATGAGGGAACCATCTAGAGCCACACGTGTTCTCTAATGAACATGGGCTTTCAGTGCTCGTCTGGGCTTTGAGCTGAACCAAACGTTATTGGACGGCAAGAGAAAGTCCTGGCCTTCACGCACGCGAGTACGAAAAAAACACGGGTTAGAGCGAGACTACAGCTCATCAGCACGGGATCTCCCGACGGATCAGCCCGTAGCCCAGAAAGGCTGAAAGAGAGAAGGTTCTCCAAGTTAATCGCAATCACGATGAGTCATCACGCCATACAACACGGAGAGCGACGAGACGACGCCGCGGCAGGCGAAGCCGATGCGCAGCGCGAGAGTAGCAGCGAGTCGGCGACCACCAAGCAAGGGCATGGCCACCTTACCCGGCACCGCCCCTGCCGAGGCCGACGTTCTGTATAGGCAGGGACGTTTTCTTTGGAAAAAACAATTGAGGAGACCGACGTTCCTAGGGTGTAGGTTGGGTAATTTTTTTGGTGAGAAAAAAATAGCAATTCGAGAAACCACACGTATAAACACGCGTAAAGAATTAAAAGTTTTCCGGCCGGGTTCGTTTGTCAGATTAGGACGGGGGATTAGATGCGTTGGATCTATAATCTAAGGGCTAAAACATAGGGTGGGTAATCTAAGGGCTAAAACATAGGATGGGTAGGATTTTGTCAGGTAACCTGTATTTTATAGTTCATTCGCTCTTTTATAGTATAGATAGATATTTGATAGTTTTTCTCCCATTGCAACGCACGTGTATGTTTGCTGGTAACTATAATGAGCTACTACTTGGTAGGTTTCTAAGGACATGGACGCAAAGGCTGACGGGCCTTAAAGAATGCAATGTTCTAGACAACTGCATGCATACTGCATGTGTGAATATATGGGCCGTTGGTTTCGGTGCCGTGACAGAATTGTAGGTTTTTTTTTATTCCGATCTATAGAACAGCAGCATGTGAACGAAATTGTGGTTTTTCACATATGGTCCACATCGTGTCTTCTTAATTATACGCTCGTCTATCTGTCTATCTGTACTGTAAAAGAGCGAAGGAATTAAAAAATACCTGTTACTCGGCAATTCCTACCCACCCTATGTTTTAGCCCTTAGATCATAGATCCAACGCATCTAATCTCCTGTCCTGACCTGACAAACGGACCCGGCCAGAAAACTTTTAATTCTTTACGCGTGTTTATGCTGTGTTTCCTCATATCGCTATTTTTTCACACCAAAAAAATACCCAGCCCACCTATACGTTACGAACAATATCGATTCATTAGTGTCATATACACACATGTATAACCTTTCTCAAATTGAATTGGATTGTTGATCTAGAACTCTCGATGCCAAATCGACAAAGGAGATGCGGCTTGTCTCATGGAGGCCGAGCTAGGGCCGGTGACGGGGCAGCGTGGCACACCGGCACCGCTACTCCCGATCTATGTATGATGCGCGGATACTCTATGGAGTCCTGTATCGGATATGGAGGATACGTGTATCTGATACGGATAGACTGAATTGGATCCGGCCCAACAAACAAAAATAGCCTTACAGGCCCAACCAACTTGCAAGTTGCAACCTGTGTGTAATGGTAGTGCTGCCTTGCCTCTCCGTCCAGGTGCCCGATACACTCTTGGCCTGGCGTGCCGGCGGCAGCGAAGCAATTGGTCAGCGCTGCTTCGCTCCCCGCGCATCCATGGACGAGGAGAATTTTTATTTTTTAATCATTTTTATTTAATATCTATCTATCTATTTTATACTATAAAAGAGCAAAGGAATTGAAAAATACCTGTTACTCGGTAATTTCTACCCACCTATGTTTTAGCCCTTAGATCATAGATTCAACGCATCTAATCTCCCGTCCTAACCTGACAAACGGACTCGGTCAGAAAACTTTTAATTCTTTACACGTGTTTATGCTGTGTTTCCTCAAATCGCTATTTTTTCACACCAAAAAGAATACTCAACCCACCTATACGTTACGAACAATATCGATTCATTAGTGTCATATGCACACACGTATAACCTCGTGGTGCGAGATGAGAGCAGCGGCGGCATCCCGTGGCAGTCGTTCGACCACCTGACGAACACGCTGGTACCTTACGGTACATGGTTGTCACGAGGGGCGAGCCGCCGGAGATCACGATGGTGGACTTAAGCAGCGCCACCAGGTTCCGCACGGTAGTGTGGAACGGGCTATGGTTCAGCGGCATCCCGGAGATGGCGTCCTATGCCGACGAGTTCGTGCACCTCACCCAAAAACTACTCGCAACACATCACATTTTCATATTCCTTACCGACTAACTATCAAAATGCCATCTAAATTATAAAAAAAATGTTAGATTAAAAAAATACAAAAATAAAATGATAATAAAATAATAACAATTTAAGCTAAAAATAAAAAATTAACACGATATCTTCTACGCACGTGCGTGCCGCACGTGTATGTTGACTAGTAATAATAGAAAAGCAATGCAAATGCAGTTTTCGGCCATATGAGCCCGAAAAGAAATAAATTTGTTCCTGACAATCTCGATGGTCTTTATCTCGTGCGTCGATCTCTGTGTTGTTTATTCGTGCCATTATTTCCCACGTGGGCATACTTTCCGTGTAGTCGACTTTTCTTTTGGTTCGTCACAAATTTGTTACTCCTTGACGTGATCGACGAACCGACGTATTGTTTGGGGGAGCTCAGGAAGCACGTGGGCTAGGCCTCTCCGAAAGAGGTCTAAATAGAGGTTTAGGCTGCTAAATGTAAAAATCAGTTCTATCATGAGTCCACTTACAAATGACCACTCCTATATAAGTGTCAAAAGATATAACGGATGAAGTTTCTTTGGAACGAAAAACAAAATAACCCGAATTCTTGTGACTCAGAATTCTTGTTGGAGATGATAAAGCCTCCGAGTGAAGGTAAGATTCCTCACGGTAATGCTATGTGCAAGGTATCCATCCGTCCGGACTCCCCTTTCTAGGCATGCGGACTAGCCCACAGGTTTGCTCCTCCCCCTCGCCCATTGTGGCGTTCTCCACCGTGCCATCTGACCGCCATGGTGGTTCCATCGCGCCGCTTGCCTTCCCCAGCACGGGGCCGCTCGCCATTCCACCGCACGACCCTCTCGCCTTCTCCAGCGCTAGGGCCGCTCGCCGCAGGCGTCGTACCCGCCCGCCCGCCAGGGCCTTCTCCAACGCGGGGGCCGCTAACCGTTGGCATTACACCCGCCCACTCGCTGGTCCCCCCACCCTGCACCTCTCCATGGTATCGAGCTCCGCGCCGGCATCGAGCTCTATGTCGACGAGCCTTCACTCGTCCAAACAACAAGTAGATGTTTCAAGTGTTTCAGTGGTATGTTGCATGTTTCATATGGATGTTGCAAAAGTAGGTCCGAATGTTGCATATGTTGCAATGGTTATACACGTAGAGTCTATTCCAAATGTTTCATCTGTTTTAGACGTGTGTTGCATATGTTTGCACATATGTTGCAAGTGTTTTATCTGGATGTTGCATACAAAGTACTTTTGTTTCAAGGCTGTTTTATGTTACAAGTGTTTCATGTTTTATGTTGCAAGTGTTTCAAATGTGGATTCTGCGTGCTCGTGCGAAAGGAGCAAACATGGGCGGTCTCCACGTGCGCGCAAGAAACAAAGCGGCACGAGCGGTCCCTGCGTGCGCGCGAAACGGAGCAGGCGTGGGTGGTCCCTACATGCGCACGGAAAACACAGTGTGTAAATACGAGCAGACGGGGCGTCCGATATGGAGCAGGCGCAGGCGTCTGTCTGTACGTCTGGGCGCTTCCAATGGCCCTAGTAAAAACCTTCTAGAGTCTTTAGCAAAGACAGTACCTCCAAGTATCTCTTCATCAATAGTTGGCACTCACCATGTTTTGGCTCGAGAAAAATGTGTACAATAGAGAAGAGATGTTTGGTTCGAGTAGCATTTTTAAGCCAAATTTTTTTTTTGAAAAAGTCTACATAATCCCCCAACTATCAGGATGAACTATTTTACCCTCAAACTATAAAATCGATTTTTTATCTTTTTATTCGGTCAAAACTAGTCAAATAACTCCTAATCAGTTTTGGACAGTGGTTTTGCCACAGTGACGGTAGTTTTGTCTTTTTTTTTTATTTTAGCTGAATCTTTGAGAAGGGCAGGCACAGTTGGTGAGTGCTAGCTCGCCGAGTCACCAGGTCTTGAGTTCGAAGCCGTCTCTCTGCAGAATTTTTGCGGGGGTAAGACTTTACTTCGGTTATTCCCTTCCCCAGACCCCACTCGTGTGGGAGCCTTTGGTACTGGGTCTGCCCTTTTTAGCTGAATCTTTAAAAAATCATAGTAAATCACAGAAAAATCATAAAATAGAAAATCCAATTTTGTTCGACTCCACATGAGTAGATTTACACAAGGAACATATAATATGGTATTCTTTAGTATAAAGTTTTCACTGTAGTTTTAGATCTCTGCTTTTCTATAATTAATGGAATAATTCATAGATGCAGGTTATACATGATCCAATAAGTATGAAATTTTTTACTATAATTCTAGCATACAATAATTAGCCCATCATTAAAATTTCACCACAATTGGACCATAGATACTCATATTATTTGAGGTCGTTTATAAAATTTGAATTTCAAATTTGAGAAATTCAAACATAGTTTTCATTGATAAGATGATTTCAAATCAAAAAGTTGTTAACTACAAAGTCCTATAACTTTTCGAAATCTACAACTTTTATTTTGGTTGTTTCTCCATCTGTGGTCGTTTGAAAAATTCAAATTTTAAAATTTAGAAATTCAAACGTAGTTTTCCTTGACAAAATAATTTCAAATGAAAAATTTGTCAACTACAAAGTTCTATAACTTTTCGAGATCTACAACTTTCATTTTGGTTGTTTATGCATCCAAGATCATTTGAAAAATTCAAATTTCAAATTTGAGAAATTCTAACTTAGTTCTCCATCCGAGGTCGTATGAAAAAACTCAAATTTTAGTAATCAATTTTTATTATTCGGCGTGCGAATTTGTAAGGGCGGCTGGATATAGAGCCACCCCTACAAATAGGGCCTTTTGGAGGGGCTCCAACTTCATTCTGTTGTCCATGCATACAAGATCTTTATTACCTTTGCTACCTTATCACCTCCCCAATGCATGCACAAAATACTATGGGGGTGTTTTGGGACTGCTTCACTCCACGTTTTTTTGGTTCTGCTCCACGTCTTTTAGTCAAACGGTTTCTGCTCCACACACTCTATTCGAGAAAAAAAGGGTGAAGTTGTGGGAGCACCTAAAGAGGTGCTCCATAAACTCCAGTTTTTTGTGGAGCTGCTCTACGTTGGAGTTTATGGAGTAGTCCCAGACACCCCCTCTTATAAAAGCAAACTCCACTAATTTTCATTCTCTATATGCAAACCATCCATGTGTGATACCTCACTAAGTATCATATCATCACACAATAATAAATGCTACATCACCTTCCACTAAGTGCAGTTACTATTTTCAACCTATCAAATATAAACATACAAGAAATCCACGCTATACTATTTGTTTATTTGGCCATCACATCCCCTCATACTTTGATCGTTTGATATTCTGTGAGCGTTTTGATTGATTCTTCCATTAGCTTGTCCAGTTTTTGACATCATATATATCTCATTCATGCAATGATGTAATAATTTTATTTGCAAGAAAGTCCCGCAACATCGCACATGATATTCTTCCAGTTCAATCAATCATGTAGCCTTCATTCCTGCACTAGGGTGGTGGCATGCATGGCCGTTTTCACTACTCACGCATAGCAGGTAGATCATAATAAGCACTAAAACAAATGTGCTATCTTTTGACATTTAATATATATCATGATACATAGAAAATATGTCGTAGGTCATCATTTATGACACCAAGTTAACGAAAAATCAAATGTTAAAAGATGAGTGTCTTAGACGACAACTTGCGACATTAATTTTGGATGCCACAAACGTTTATAACATTATAAATTTATTTTTTCACAATTCCTATCTATCAGTCTCCTGAACTTTTGTAGTCCGTTCAGGCGATGCCGTGAGGCCACCGCTGGTGGTGCGTTCCCTGTGCCACAAAAGCGTGTACAGAAATTACAGATTATACCTACAGAAATTGCAACAAATTAAATCAGCAATTTTAACATAAAATATATGCAACCGTTGTCTGAAAAAAAGTTAAAATTTAGGCACATGAATTTTAGCAATTCCCTTATGCACTCAGACATAAAATATGTCTACACATAGTCAGAGTAATGAATGAAGGCAAAGACAAAGGAAGGCAAAGTAAAAGGGTTAAGTCTACTTTAGGACCTTCAACTATGGCAAAAGTCTGGATTTCAACCTCCAACTTCAAAATCGGATAACATTGGCCCTCTAACTCTCGAAAAAGTTCACTTTTCAACCTTGGGCGGTTTTCTAGACGGTTTGCATGACACTGGTTGTGGGCACTCATTTTTAATTTATAAAATTAATATCTTTTTATTCGAAGCTCCAAATATAGCAAATAATGTAACGTCAGCACTCATTTTTAATTTACGAAATTAATATCTTTTTATTCGGAGCTCCAAATATAGCAAATAATGTATCAATTTTGATTGTCTCGACGAGCTCTTTGCAATGGTGTACTCCGTTTTGTTGTTTGAGATGGTTTTATTTCATGAAAAATTAAATATTTCTATAAAACAAATGAGCATGGGGCCAATACAGAGGATATAACTTTAATTTTAGTGTACTAGTTTTATTAGATTGTCTCCAACAATGGAGACCTAAACTTCACACCCATTCCAGGTTTTGGGTCATCCACAGGAAAAAGTCACCCACCCAAAAATCTGCCCTCTCCAACAGCACACCCATTCGTCCGACACCTCTGCCTCGCCCGCCTCGCACCCTGCCGAGCCTCCCTCCCTGCCTCGCCGTTGTCGGGCCCACCTTGCCGTCGTCCTCCGCGCAGATCCGCCAGCGCCACCCGCCACCGCACGCCATCGGACGTCGCCTGAGACCGCACGCCACCGAGCGCCGCCGCCACCGCACGCCACCAAGCTCCGCCCACCTTGTGCCACCACCCGCCTCACCGTCATAGAAGAGCTCCGCCATGCCGCTCCTGCCGCTCGTCGCGGGCACGCCGCTCGCTGCGGGCACACCGCGCATTGCTCGAGCTGCTCGCCGGCGGTCACGCCACGCTGTTCCAGCCGCTCCACCAACCCCACGCCACTCACCACCAACGTCGTCCGTGTCCGCCACCTCGGCCCGCACCAGATCCACCGCCCCGTGGCCCTCCCCGCCTCCGAGCTAGAGGTCGCTCCTCGCCTCCACCTGGGCCTCTAGCTACGAGGATGACGAGGAACAGCGGGGAAAGATTTGCGTCTTCTGTGAGAGACGACGCAAATATGCTTCATGGTTTGACCGGTACGCAAAATGTCTACTGCCTTTGTGTCTTCTGTTAGAGGCCGCTAAAACACTTGTTTTATAGAAATATTTATTTTTTTCATGAAATAAAACTATCTCAAACAACAAAATGGAGCACACCATTGCAAAGATCTCGTCGAGACGATCAAAATTGATATATTATTTGTTATATTTGAAGTTCTGAATAAAAAGATATTAATTTCGCAAATTAAAAATGAGTGCTGACGTCAGCACCACAAACAGTGCCATGCAAACCGTCTAGAAAACCGCCCAAGATTGAAAAATAAACTTTTTCAAGAATTAGATGGTCAATGTTATCTGGTTTTAAAATTAGAGGTTGAAATGCAGATATTTGCGATAGTTGGAGGTCCTAGAGTGGACTTTAAAATCCACGTGCCCTTTAGTCTAAGTTGGGACGGGATCCGAGGAAGACAAAGGAAGGCAAAGTAAATCCATGTGTACAGGTGAAAGTGGAATATGAGACGAAGAATCAAAAGGCATTCAAAGCAAGGGCAGGGTAAGGATCTATGTTAGAAGTTAAAAGTTAAATCCATGTCCACCGGAGACTAACCTACCTAACTTTAAGGACCAGAGCATGGTGGCAGGTGGGCAGCAACCTCACATCCAAGACTCCACTCCACGAGAACCTCCAATGGGTTCCATAGGAGGACACACAGCCACCGGTGACCGGCGCCGCCGCGTGCTGTTCTTTCCGCTCCCGTACCAGGGTCACATCAACCCCATGTTCCAGCTTGCCGCCCTGCTCCACACACGTGGGTTCGCCGTCACCGTCTTCCACACCCACTTCAACGCTCCCGACAAGTCCCGCCACCATGCCTACGACTTCGTCCCCGTGCCCATCTCCGACTGCTTGCAGGAGGGCACCTCGGGTGTCTTCCAGGTCACCGTCGAGCACATCCTCGCCGTGAACCGCGCCTGCGAGGCTCCGTTCCGGGAGCGCCTGGCCGCCCTGCTGTCGGAGCAGCAGACAGCGCGGGAGGATGTCGCGTGCCTGGTCGCTGACGCCCACCTGCTGACGCTGCTGGACGTGGCGCGGGGGCTCGGCGTGCCGACGCTGGTGCTGCGCACCGGCAGCGCTGCGTGCCTCCGCATGTTCGCGGCGTTCCCTGTGCTCTGCGACAAGGGGTACCAACCGGCGCAAGGTACGTAGTGCGTACGCACTGATCCATGACGAGCGCAACACTAGAACCCAACTCATGAATGCTCCTGTGTGCTCGATCGGTGGCAGAGTCGCAGCTCGAGGCGCCGGTGAAGGAGCTGCCGCCGTACCGCGTTCGGGACCTTCCGTCCACCACCAGCACCTACCACGGCGTAATAAGCGAGGTGATTTCTGTAGGAACCAACGGCCGGACGAAGTCCGGGAACTCGACGCCGGCGTGTCGTGGTGACCGCGGCGAGAACTAGCAGATGAAACGAACAAACACGAGAAAGATGGAATATGGCGCTGCCAAACGTCGCAGCTTTTCTGGTCCTTTATTCATGCTATTTATACACATGATGCAGATACACCTTGGCCTTGATCACCAAGTTTCCCCGCGCCAGATCGAGAGCCGTGCGCGACGCCGTTTCTCTGCGGTTCGCGCTGCGTGCGCAGCACGCGATCTGGCGCTGACAATGGACCACCACGGGCTGGATCACAATCTAGCACGCCACCGATTGTGCCCATCCCCTAACTAACTAATGCATGATCTAAACTGAATGCTGGAACAAAGATTACATTATGCATGCTATCAGGTTTAGCTAACAAACTCCCCCTAAACTTGATGCACCTTCACCACGCCCAAAGCTTCCCTCAGCTGCAGAAACCTCACCCTTCCCAACGCCTTAGTGAATATGTCAGCCAACTGACCCTCAGTACTGACATGATCAATCTCCACTTTGCCTTGCTCAATGCACTCACGAATGAAATGATATCTTGTGTCGATGTGTTTGCTTCTATCATGATGCACTGGATTTTTACTCAGGGCAATGGCCGACATGTTGTCCATCAGCAACTTGATGGGCGTATCCTTTGTTCCCAATAGATCACCAATCAGTCGACTAAGCCACACACCTTGGCAAGCTGCTGCTGCTGCTGCTACATATTCTGCTTCACATGATGATAAGGTGACTATCTTCTGTTTCTGTGAAGCCCAGGTAATCAGATTGCTCCCAAGGAAATAAGCCACACCAGTAGTACTCTTCCTATCCTGAGCATCTCCTGCATAATCACTATCACTGTACCCAAGCAAGAAAGGTTTCAGTGTAGCATCTCGATCATACCTGCAGCCATACTCCACTGTACCTTTAAGATACCTTAAAATGTGTTTTACAGCAGCCCAGTGTTGCTTGCTTGGAGCTTCCATATACCTACTGACAGCACCAACCGAGAAAGCCAGGTCTGGTCTGGTGTTGACTATGTACCTCAAGCTCCCAATTATACTCCTATACTCTGTAGGATCCACAACCTCATCTTCCACACTCTTTGTGAGCTTCAGCCTTGCCTCCATCGGAGTTGCACAGGGATTGCAGTTCATCATACCTGCATTTTCCAAAATCTTTAGTGCATAAGAACTCTGGCTGAGAGTGATTCCATCTGCTCCTTGTTTCACTTCTATACCCAAGTAATAACTCAGGAGACCCAGATCACTCATATTGAATTTCTTCTTCATCTCTAGCTTGAACTGAATAATATCAGTTACATGTGGCCCAGAGATCACAAGATCATCAACATAAACACCCACAAGCAGAAAAGATCTCTTGTTGCTTCTTCTGTAAACAGCATGCTCATGCTAACTTCTCACAAAACCAAGAGCTGCTAACTCTTTATCTAGCTTGGAGTTCCAGGCCCTAGGTGCCTGCTTCAAACCATATAGAGCTTTCTTTAGTTTCAGCACCTTATCTCCTTTCCCCACAACAAAACCAGGGGGCTGTTGCACAAACACAGTCTCTGTCAGGTCACCATTTAAGAAGGCTGACTTCACATCCATGTGATGTACCTGCCAACCTCCCTGAGCTGCAAGTGCCAACAATACTCTGACTGTTTCTATTCTAGCAACAGGTGCAAAAACTTCATCAAAATCCACTCCTTGTTGTTGAGCATAACCCTTAGCCACCAGCCTGGCCTTGTGCTTCACTATCTTTCCTTCAGGATTCTTTTTAACCTTAAAAACCCACTTAAGCCCTATGGCTTTATGCTTAGCTGGCAGATCACACACATCCCAGGTTCTGTTTTCTTCGATAGACTGCATTTCAGTCTGCATTGCACTCCTCCAGCATGCTTCCCTCATGGCTTCCTCCACTGATCTAGGCTCTTCTGCAGCTGTCAAACAGACTCCACTATATTCCACATCTAGTATCTCATCTGTGGTGTCAAGCAAATTGGGAATAGTCCTATACCTCAGAGGCCTCCCATCTGAATCTGCAGTAGCATCTGATGGTGGAGTTGCCCATTGAATGGGATTAACTGCTGGTGGCGTTGATCCTGGCGACAATCCAGAGATTGGTGTGTGAGGTGGTGTGATAGTACTCCCCCCACCCTCAGCAGATGGGATTGAGGCAGCAGGAGAAACCGGAACACCAAAAGAATCATCAGCTCCACTCGAAACTGAACCTGATCCTGTTGTCGGAAGAGGAACAGTATCGTCAGAATACCGAACATAAAAAACGTAGGGTGCTGCTGCTGCTTCGCTGATGCTGCTGCCTTTCTCCCCCCAATTCCATGGCTTCTGCTCATCAAAGATAACATCTCTAGTAATCATTAACTTGTCGCGAACTGGATCAAACACTCTATACCCCTTGGTTCCAGGTTCATACCCCAGAAAAACACCGGGAACAGATCTGTCAGCTAACTTCGTCAGACTTGGGCCTACCTTCTTTGCATAGGCCACACAGCCGAAAGTACGAAAATGCCGTACTCCAGGTTTTCTGCCAAACCAGGCCTCGAACGGAGTCTTGCCATCTAGGCTCTTTGTCGGGGATCTATTCAAAATATATACTGCTGTCATAACAGCCTCTCCCCAGAATTTGCCCGGCACTTGCATTGATTTCAGCAAACATCGTGCCATCTCGACGACAGTTTGATTGCGTCGCTCCACCACCCCATTCTGCTGGGGGGTGTAAGGAGTGGTTGTGCTGTGTTTGATTCCTCGCTCTCTGCAGAACGTGATCACCGCACCTGAATTAAATTCACCACCTCTATCCGTTCTAATTGCCTTCAGCTTGCATCCTGATTCCACTTCGGCTGCTTTCATGATTCTTCTAAAACACTCAAGAGCTTCACTCTTGCGAGCAAGTAGCTCTAGCCACATGTAGCGGCTATAATCATCCACGATCAGCAAAAAATATTCCTTCCCACCCGGCGTGGGTGGTGTAATCTGACCACATAGGTCCCCATGAACCAGTTCCAGACCTGTACTGGCTCGATATGCTGATGCTTGTGGAAAAGGTGCACGATGATGTTTTCCCAGTGCACAACCGTCACAGACCTGTTCTGCTCTTTTGATGACAGGTATACCCTCCACCATGCCCTTTGCTCCCAACATCTGTAGAGCTCTGAAATTCAGATGGCCGTATCTCGCATGCCACAGCCATGCCTGTTCATCCAACTTGGACAGTAAACATATCGGTGAACCCAGCTTGATCTTCATCACATAGAGTCGATTCTTTCGCTCGGCACGAATTAGAATCTCACGTGGCTGATGTGAACCCTGATCACGCTCAAACACTTCCAGAACGCCGTGATCGATCTCGACCCGGTGTCCACCTTCCTCAAGCTGACCAAGACTAATGATATTACATTTTAGGGATGGTATGTAGTATACCTCTGTGAGCACGCGATGCTCCTCGTTCCTCCCGGCGATGGTGACAGCACCGATGCCATGGATCTCCACCGTGGACCCGTCTCCGAAACGCACTGCTCCACGCACCGACTCGTCGAGGCTTGCCAACGCCTCCTTGCAGCCCGTCATGTGGTTTGTTGCGCCCGTGTCCAGGATCCACGCGCCTTCACGATACTCTCCGGGAAACACCCGTTCCTGATTCAGGAACACTCTTGGCTGGTGCTTAATCGGCGAACGCACCACTGTGCACACCTGAGCAACCAGGAGAGCCCCGGTCTCGACGTCACCCGTGGCATGATGAACGGCCTCCTGCCGCTCCTCCTTGGGCTTCGTCTTGCATTCTCTTGCATAGTGCCCATATATCTTGCACTTGTTGCATTTCCCTTTTCTCCTCGGAGTTCCCATGGAGGTGAGCTTCTGACCGGAGTCGCGCGCATCACCGCCGCCGCGCGCCCCAGACTTGTCCTTGCGGACATATCGACCGCCGCCACCACCCCCCTTCTGATTTGAAGTTGAGGACGAGTCTTGAATCATGCGGCTCTTATTCTTAGCCATCCACTCCTCTTCTGTCAACAAGAGCTTTGGCATCTTTTCTGCAACCTGCTCCACCGAAGGTTCGAAACGATCTTCAGCCGCTCTCAAGCGACCCACGAGCTCTTCGATGGTAAGCGTTTTCATGTCACAGAACATCTCGATTGTGACCGCTACCTGGTTGTAGCGTGCCGGCACCACCCGAAGGAATTTCTTAACGACACGGGAGTCATCGATCTTCTCCCCTAAACCCTCCAGATCTGTGGCAATCTTCGAGATTCTGATCGCAAAATCATCAATTGTCTCTCCTGGCTTGAACGCGATCTGTTCAAACTCAGTCAGGAGTTTCTGAGCGTTCACTTCTTTTACACGATCTGCTCCAAGGCGCATGGTCTTGATTGCATCCCACGCATCCTTTGCAGTCTTCTTCTTAAGCAGCATCGAGTGCATCTCTGTCGGCACGCCACGAAGCATGGCCCCTAGTGCCAGCCGATCTCGGCGTCGCTCAACCTTTGCGTCCTCGATCGCATCCCAAAGGAACATACCCTCTAGATTGCATTGAACATGTGATGACCACTCTTGGTAGTTCGTACGAGTCAACATCGGCCAGACAAGATTGCCCGCCGCCTGGTTGAACGCACGCTCCATCACCTCCTTGTCTGCTTCTGAAGAACTCATCTCGGCGACAGATTCGTTCACGCTTCCTCCCTCTCCAGAGCGATGGATTGAACCACCCGGCTTCCTCTACTCCTCGTCTCCGCCGCCGAACACCACCGCCTCCGGCCTACCTCGGCTCCGATACCAGTTGTAGGAACCAACGGCCGGACGAAGTCCGGGAACTCGACGCCGGCGTGTCGTGGTGACCGCGGCGAGAACTAGCAGATGAAACGAACAAACACGAGAAAGATGGAATATGGCGCTGCCAAACGTCGCAGCTTTTCTGGTCCTTTATTCATGCTATTTATACACATGATGCAGATACACCTTGGCCTTGATCACCAAGTTTCCCCGCGCCAGATCGAGAGCCGTGCGCGACGCCGTTTCTCTGCGGTTCGCGCTGCGTGCGCAGCACGCGATCTGGCGCTGACAATGGACCACCACGGGCTGGATCACAATCTAGCACGCCACCGATTGTGCCCATCCCCTAACTAACTAATGCATGATCTAAACTGAATGCTGGAACAAAGATTACATTATGCATGCTATCAGGTTTAGCTAACAATTTCCCGTATAGTGACGGCCGTGACGACCTCCTCGGGTCTCATCCTCAACACCATGGATGCGCTCGAGTCCGGCGAGCTGGCGTCGCTCCGACGAGACCTCGGCGTCCCCGTGTTCGACATCGGCCCGCTCCACAAGCTCTCTCCAGCGGCCTCGAGCAGCCTGCTCTTGCAAGACCGTGGCTGCCTTGAGTGGCTCGACGCGCAAGCCCCGGCGTCCGTGCTGTACGTCAGCTTCGGCAGCCTCGCCAGCATGTCCGCCGCCGAGCTGGTGGAAACCGCCTGGGGCATAGCCAACAGCGGCCACCCCTTCCTGTGGGTTCTCCGGCCGGGCCTCGTCCGCGGCATGCCAACGTCGACGTCGGAGGTGCCACCCCTGCCCGACGGCTTCGACGCAGTGACGCGCGGGCGGGGCGTGGTCGTGAGATGGGCGCCGCAGGAGGAGGTCCTGTCTCACCCTGCCGTGGGCGCGTTCTGGACGCACTGCGGCTGGAACTCGACGCTGGAGAGCATGTGCGCGGGCGTGCCGATCATGGCCCGCCCGTGCTTCGGCGACCAGATGGGGAACGCGAGGTACGTGGAGCACGTGTGGCGGACGGGCCTCACGCTCGACGGCGAGCTGGAGAGGGGCAAGGTGGAGGCGGCCGTTGCGGCACTGATGGGGCCAGGAGAGCCCGGCGCCGGGCTGCGGCGGAGGGCGCGGGAGCTCCAGAGCAGCGCGGCGGAGTGCATGGCCAAGGATGGGTCGTCCTGCACGAACGTCGACAAGCTGGTACACCACATACTGACACTGTGAAGTGTTTGGTACAAGAGCACCCACGTGGTGCCGGTCTTGGGTACTGTTTCTTTTCCGTTAGCAAAAGAAAACAAAATCGGCTGGAGCTCATGATCAGCAACTCGGCACTCACATCTTGGATACCTACAGGTGACCATGCATGCGACTTTGTTTTGTCTCTTGCTGTGTATGATACTATGATGTATCCTTGTCCTCTCCATGATCTGTGCTCAGTTTGCGTACACAGTAGTTTGTAGCATGTTGCCACTGGATGACTGACACTGATGGCCGGACTGTGGTTAAAATTGATATATAGAGGCCAAATTCGCAACTGTGTCTATCTGCAAGAGTCTTTATCTTTAGAAATAAATTGGAAAGTTAGTGTTGCCAACCACCCATGGCCATGGAAATGTGTTTTCAGGGCCGTTGGCCCTTCCCTTCTATTGGATTGTCGAAAAAAAATAGTCCCTTCTATTGGATTTCACGGCTGAAAAACGTGACTACCTCTATAAAAAGAATCATGGTCTTTGTAGAAATTGTTTTTTTAATCGGAACTGCTAGCACCCAGACGTCCACCTGCCTGCCCGCCCGCGGCTGCTGGCCTGCTGTGCTGCTCGCACGCCTGGCCGCCTGCTCGCCCGCACCACTCCATGGGGTCCGCCCTCGCCCGCCTTGCTTCCCGCGCGTACGTGGGAACCGTTTGCGACCGCGGGACCGCCTACACCTGCGCCCGCTTCCCTCACCTGCTCGCAACATGTGTAACATCCCGATCTACTACTGTAACATTTAGATGAAACACATGCAACATACGTCAGAAACAGATGAAACACTTTCAACATATGCCTGAAACACTTGCAAAAACACCTAAACACACTTGAAAATCATTGTAAATATACGCAGTATCCAGATAAAACACTTACAACATATGTGTGAAACATATGCAATATCCAGATAAACACATTTGCAACATACGTTGGAAAAAATAGATGAAACATTGGGAACAGACGAATGCATGTGTACAACCACTGCAACATATGTAACATCCCGATCTAATTTTGCAACATCCATATAAAATACTTGAAACTTACATCTAAAACAACTGAAACACTTGAAACATAGGCTTGCAACATGTCTGGAAACGTCGGAAACACTTAAACACAGCGTACACCTTTGCTGCTGGACTTCCCTTCCTGCGACATGAAATAAGAAATGTATGATTTTTTTCTAAAAAAAGATAAGCTTTGGTGTGCGATTTATATACCCCTAGAATTTTGTATTGTTTTCTTCAATATTTTAACAACATCAAATGAAGAATTTCAAAACTAAAAACTTGTAGATCTCATCGATAGATAAAACCTTCATATAAGTAGTATCTTCATTTGACAGCTTTCAAAAAAGTATAATTTTCATGAGGCGACAAACCTCGGTGCACAATTAATATGAAGCTGAAACTTTATATTATTTTCTTGAGCATCTTAACAACTTTAAATTTAAAAACTCAAAACTATAAAGTTGTAGATCTTATTGAGAGCTACAACTTTGATACAAAAAGTATCTTTATTTGACACCATATAAAAAAGATATTATTTTTCTAATACAACAAGTGCTAGTACGCGATTATGATGCTGCTGAAATTCTATATTAATTTTTTGAGCATCTTAACGTTCTCAAATGAAAAAACTCAAAACTAGAGATCTACAATTTTCATACGGAAATCATCTTCATCTGAGGTCGTATTGAAGAGTTATGATCTTTTTTTTTAAATTGGGTCTTATCACACCACTTCTGATGGCGTGACAAAACAACACTGCCACATCAACTGGAGTGGCGCGACAAGGTTTTTTTGCACGTAGGAAACACCGTCAACGTGGTAGATTTTGCTTTGCCAACACATGTGGGCTGTGGCGCGACAACATTATTTGGTGGATTGGCGCGATCAAAAGAGTTAGATTTACAAATTTTTTTAGACACGATTATTATTAAAATATTAAATAAAAAGGTTTAAAAATAAAGAAAAATAGGACGGCGGTGATGGCGGCGGGTGCGAAGCAGGCCGCTGGTGGTCCATATGCATGCGAGTGCTGTTCCGGATGCGGGCTTTTGGGGCCGTGGTCGCCTTTCCCTCATCTTCTCTCTTTTATTCCCCTATTTGTTGTCTTAGCTATTTCACATGGGTTATAAATAGATTCAAATTCATTTGAATTTTCACCCAACCAAATAATGACTCCCTCCATTCCAAAAATAATGTTATTCTTTGAACTAAGTCAAACGTTTCTTAAAGTTTGACTGAGTTGATAGAAAATAATATCAAGATTTGCATCTCTAAAGAGGTTTATTATTAAAATATATGTCATTATTTATTTAATGATAGTTATTATCTATCCTAAAGTTTAGTATTTTTTATATATAATTGGTTGAAGTACTCGAAAGTTGAGATGAATTGAATACTTGAAAAGCGAAAATGGCACTCATTTTGGAGCGGAGGGAGCAAGAACCATCTCAAAGATACGTGCGAGATTAAATATTAAACTTAAGTGAGGTGTTGACTAAGATTTGACCTCAAAATTACTGTATAACACATCACCCCTGAAAATTCCTTTTTATAAAAATCCACATTTTTCGATTGGGTTTTTGGTGTGGAGTGTCACCGATACATTGAAGGATCATTTTCATGTCGCTAAACTACACAAATATATGAAACCAGCTTTCATACAGGATCGTCGCAAAAAAAAGCTTTCATACAGGATAATATACTTTACTCGAGTCATACTTTTTGTTTGTATAAACCTCGTTACTAGCTAGAATGCTTAGGTAAAATACAATTTAGATTTCTCAGGTACCGACGAAAAAATTACACAAAGATCATTTAGAGAGTATGTAGTTCACCAACTTGTCAATTGCGATATGAGAAGTCCCACCAGCTTTCAAGCAATCTAAATTATCGTATTCCTAACCACTTTTGTAAGTTTTGGGATCTTGCCAAAAAAAAAAGATTGGGAGTGAGTTTTGGAAACTCTTAGAAATGCTCTAAAGCCAGTTTGGTGCGGCTTCAAAGGGCTCGGGCTCCATCTGCATGCATGCTATTGTACACTATTTAACATTGTACTCCGTACATCACTGTAGCAAGGAGGCACTCTGTCACGAGTAACTAGAAAATAAACTGCCGAATGGAGGAGCTGGCAGATCTAGTTTTGGGGGCTTCATTCGCTCCCTGCTACAATACAATTACAGTGATGCTACATCTGTTCTACAGTAGATAAGCCTGAGCAGCAGGGAGCCCTGCGTTTGCCCTTTGTGTTTTTCCAATTCAATGGAACTAACTAGATGATAGCCCGCGCGTTAGTGCGGGAATTTTGTCTCATTGTATATGAGAAAAATTTATGGAGAGATCACGGTGCATTGTAGGATTTGAAGGATAAATTCACGTAAACAATAGATAATAAGTGTGAGTACGACAAAGGGTAACACCATTTTACTGATCCACCTTTTAAAGGACCACCGTACAAACCTATCCTGACTTGTTAAAAAATTAGAATATGGTAAAATGAAAACTGTATGGAAGTAAACATTACTTCGGTTCTGTCGTTTCCTTTTACCAGCATCAACTACTGGAGCAAAAGGGAGAAAATAGACTATAGTCCACATGGAGAACGCACATGAATACTTAGATAATCTGCTGTCATTGTCAACTTCTGTTCAAGGATTAGATAATATACAGGGCCTGTCAAGTCTAGTAGAAAAGCATTCAGCTGATGTATGAGAACTCCATGGTCGTCACTTGGGCATGCAGTGGAGCTGTCCGATGGAGTGCCGACTTCTTATCACCAGATCAATTGGGTTGGCAACTCGGCATCCCGGCTGAATATAGTAGTACATTGCCTGTGATGATTCACGGATACACAGAGTCACTTTGCCTGTGATGATTCACGGAGACACATGAATATAGTAGCGGAGGCTTGGTGCAACAGCCTTTGGACCTCAATAGTGGCATCTAGATTCTAGAATGCTGAACTTAAACATACTACTCCTTCGACAACGACTGCGCAATTCTACAATTAAGAAAATGTCAAAAAAAAAAAGAACTGCACCTTATAGTATCATAGGTAGTACAACTTTTACCCAGGAGCTGGGACCCACTTGATAAAAAAAATCAGCAAAGCAAATTCACGCGCCCACAAATCACCACGTATTACCTGTAAAAATGTCAATCGCACCCCTCCCATGTACGTATGTACGTTTTTGGTGATGTAAAAACTCCTCCTTAAATACAGAGATACGCAAATCTTTTGTGTATTCAAAAAAAAAAATGTCAGTCGCAACTTTTGGCACCACGACCGCCCCTCCCAATGCAACCTTCAACAGTCCCCGTGCAGCGGCGCAATCCTCCTCCCGTCCCTGCATGTGCCTCAGTCGCTGCCGTGCCGTGATGTCTCTATCATCCACCTTCCCCTCTGAGCCCACACCCGTGTCTGCGCCCAGCGACCTTCCCGTCCCTGTCGTGGCATCGTCAACCTCCCGAGGCCCCACCGTGGGCACCGTCCGGAGGATGCCGGCGGTGGTCCTTGTGGCCAAGCAGCTCAATGCCATGAGCCTCTGAGCCCACACCCGTGTCTGCGCCCAGCGACCTTCCCGTCCCTCCCGACGCAACCTTCAACAGTCCCCACGCAGCGGTGCAATCCTCGACTCCTCCCGTCCCTGCATGTGCCTCAGTCGCTGCCGTGCCGTGATGTCTCTATCATCCACCTTCCCCTCTGAGCCCACACCCGTGTCTGCGCTCAGCGACCTTCCCGTCCCTGTCGTGGCATCGTCAACCTCCCAAGGCCCCCACCGTGGGCACCGTCCGGAGGATGCAGGCGGTGGTCCTTGTGGCCAAGCAGCTCAATGCCATGAGCCTCTGAGCCCACACCCGTGTCTGCGCCCAGCGACCTTCCCGTCCCTCCCGACGCAACCTTCAATAGTCCCCACGCAGCGGTGCAATCCTCGACTCCTCCCGTCCCTGCATGTGCCTCAGTCGTTGCCGTGCCGTGATGTCTCTATCATCCACCTTCCCCTCTGATCCCACACCCGTGTCTGCGCCCAGCGACCTTCCCGTCCCTGTCGTGGCATCGTCAACCTCCCGAGGCCCCCACCGTGGGCACCGTCCGGAGGATGCCAGCGGTGGTCCTTGTGGCCAAGCAGCTCAATGCCATGAGCCTCTGAGCCCACACCCGTGTCTGCGCCCAGCGACCTTCCCGTCCCTCCCGACGCAACCTTCAACAGTCCCCACGCAGCGGTGCAATCCTCGACTCCTCCCGTCCCTGCATGTGCCTCAGTCGCTGCCGTGCCGTGATGTCTCTATCATCCACCTTCCCCTCTGAGCCCACACCCGTGTCTGTGCCCAGCGACCTTCCCGTCCCTGTCGAGGCATCGTCAACCTCCCGAGGCCCCCACCGTGGGCACCATCCGGAGGATGCCGGCGGTGGTCCTTGTGGCCAAGCAGCTCAATGCCATGAGCCTCTGAGCCCACACCCATGTCTGCGCCCAGCGACCTTCCCGTCCCTCCCGACGTAACCTTCAACAGTCCCCACGCAGCGGTGCAATCCTCGACTCCTCCCGTCCCTGCATGTGCCTCAGTCGCTGCCGTGCCGTGATGTCTCTATCATCCACCTTCCCCTCTGAGCCCACACCCGTGTCTGCGCCCAGCGACCTTCCCGTCCCTGTCGTGGCATCGTCAACCTCCCAAGGCCCCCACCGTGGGCACCGTCCGGAGGATGCCGGCGGTGGTCCTTGTGGCCAAGCAGCTCAATGCCATGAGCCTCTGAGCCCACACCCGTGTCTGCGCCCAACGACCTTCCCGTCCCTCCCGACGCAACCTTCAACAGTCCCACGCAGCGGTGCAATCCTCGACTCCTCCCGTCCCTGCATGTGCCTCAGTCGCTGCCGTGCCGTGATGTCTCTATCATCCACCTTCCCCTCTGAGCCCACACCCGTGTCTGCGCCCAGCGACCTTCCCGTCCCTGTCGTGGCATCGTCAACCTCCCGAGGCCCCCACCGTGGGCACCGTCCGGAGGATGCCGGCGGTGGTCCTTGTGGCCAAGCCGCTCAATGCCATGAGTTCATCTACGGCGACTGCTCCTGCAGCCTCTCCTACGGGAAGTCCACGCTAAGATCTTCCTCTGCGACGTGCTCTTCATTGGATCTAAACCAAGGTTGGATGCGACATCTCAGAGACTTCCGGGGCCAGGCTCTGAAGTATGCCCGAGGATGGCGGCGACGCTTGCGCATGTGGATGTGTGGGAGGGCGTTGGCGATGTGGACGGAGAGTCGGGCTGGAAGGCGAAGAAGCTGTTGGATTTAAAGGCACGCTAGATAGCTCGTGGCCTCGTGGGTGCGGAAAGTGGATAGGCGCAGGAGCTGAGCAGACAACAATGACTCTTCAATTCGTGCACTTGCGTTTAAAACGGATAGGAACACCTAAACCAGGTAGGAACGTCTCAATTTTCCTGATGGGCGTGAGTTCTGACGCGATGGAGATCGTTGATTTAAAATGGGATGACGTGGCTTCACGAAATCACAGGAAAATCCGATGTTGAGGTTCTCCTATATAGGTACCGATGCAACGAAAGGCTTAGCCAATTGAGCCGCCTGCTTTCCTGTTACGCTCCGCCAGTCCAGCCAGTCAGTCATCCAGTGGCAACATACAATCTGTGTACGCAAACTGAGCACACTAGATCGTGGAGAGGACATGGGGACACATGCACAAAGTCACAAACACAGCAACCGAGAAAACGAAGTCGCATGGTCACCTGTAGGTATCCAAGAACAGCACAGCGTGGCTGCTCTGCTTGCACCAGACACCTACAGTGTCATTATGTGGTCTACCAGCTTGTCGACGCTCGTCCAGGACGACCCATCCTTGGCCATGCACTCCGCCACGCTGCTCTTGAGCTCCCGCGCCCTCCGCCGCAGCCCGGCGCCGGGCTCTCCTGGCCCCATCAGCGCCGCGACGGCCGCCTCGACCTTGCCCCTCTCGAGCTCGCCGTCGAGCGTGAGGCCAGTCCGCCACACGTGCTCCACGTACCTCGCGTTCCCCATCTGGTCACCGAAGCACGGGCGGAGTGAACAGGGAATGGACCATTTGCATGGAAACAACCCATTCCTGGAGCTAGAGCAGAGCTGTGTGCCAAACAGTACCACCTGCTCCACAAACTCCATGGTGGAGCTGCTCCGTGGTGGAGTTCGTAGAGCAAAGCTGGAAAAACAGGAGCGGAGCAGTGTCAAACACCCTCTTAATCAGGCGAGATTTGAACAACTATACGATTTGGGAGCATCACGGAGACAGAGATACATCAACCGAAACAAGGAATCTCGCACATGAAGAAGTAGACGGTGACGATGACTCGATGAGGCAGAAATCATTAGAGCTATAAATATTTAAAAGCAACATTGTAAGTTAATCATGTCCAAATTTGAGATACAATATAGCACACATGTTTAAGGTGCAATATATTGTATTGGTCATAATTTGTAAGGCTACATACACATACAGGCTTCTTTTTGCGCGATTACTATACAGGCTTCTTCAAACAAAAAGAAGCTGTACCCAAATTAGTGAATTTTTCTACAGCAATCTACAATTCAGCTCGATGACTATTTTGTTTCTTGAAATCAGCAATAATGTCATCATATATAGCTCCATTTGTCTAAAGGCTCCCCCTTTATGTGCACTAGCAAATTATTGGCAAGAGTACTATCGCATCCTCAACCTAGGGACTTAACATACCCCTATGTTACCCTTGTCACTTGCCTTGCACAACGTAGTGTGTTAAAAGATTTCGGGATTGTTGAGAATTATGGGAAACTCAACGAGGACATAGTCCAAGACTGTGCAAAACGCCTAAAAAAAGTGGTGTCATCTGACCTTCTCAGGCCATTGTTTGGTTTAAAATGTTAGTCGTTCGGATATAGCGGCTGAGGTTTCTTTGTCTTTTCTTTAGGGATTTGTCTTTGTTGCAGTTGTTTGGACTCAAGTTGAGAGCCGGTTGTATTAGTAGTTTTATCTCATTGTAGCTGTTGCTACTTGTGTTGTTTCATGTTGCCTCCTTCGAGGCTATTGTTTATCCAATTTAGAATTTCTTCTTTATCGATATAAACGGTAGCTCTTCTGGGGGGTTTGTTTCAAAAAAAAGAGTTGAAGCAGTAGAAAAAATAACCTGCAGACTCCAACATTGAAGTTTTGTCATTGGTAATGGGCAATCGCAGTTCTTGGAATTCGTGCAGTGTAGTACTTTTTCATTGCTTTGCACAATTAATTTTCCTTCTTTTTTTAGTGATGAAAGGGTGCAGAAAGCCCATGCTAACCGACTTATTTCTTGTAAACCAGCTTTCATACAAGATGATATACTTGATTCGGAATCATACTCTTTGTATAAACCACCTCAATACTATAATGCCTGAACATAAAACAGTTTAGATTCCACAGCCCAAACAATATAAGCAGCATACATAGATCACATTGAAAGTATGTAATCCACCAACTTATCAATGGCCATCTGAGAAGTCCCACCAGCTTTCAAGCAATCTGCTACATTCTTCTTAAGCTCCTTAGCTCTATCCCTCATCTCCTCTCCCTCCTTTTCCTTCATGAGCTTCCTAACGACCTTCTCTATTTTGCCTCTTTCAAGCTCACCTTCCAGCTCCAACCCTACACCTTATGTGTTCACCACGTACCTCGTGTTCATCATCTGATCCGTGAACTGAGGCCTGCAAATCATCGGAACACCCTCACTGATACTCTCCAGCGTGGAGTTCCATCCGCTGTGGGTCCAAAATCCACCAACTGCAGCATGCGCCAGCACCTCTTGTTGTGGGGCCCATTGAATCACCTTGCCCCTGCCATCAACTGCAGCATCAAAGTCATTTGGAAAATCCAGACAATCCAAACCCGGTACCTAGTCTGGCCGAACCACCCAAAGAAAAGGATGGCCACTGTTGGCCAAACCCCAGGCCACCTCCAAAGAACTCATTGGAGCCTAGGGAAGCCAAGCTCCCAAAACTAACATACAACACTGATTCTGGTTGATACCTGTCAAGCCACTCAATGCAACTGAAGTCTTGCTCCAATAAACTACTCCCTATGCTCTTAGAGGAAAGCTTGTGGAGAGGACCGGCTGCGAGAACAAGAGGTATGTTGAGCTCTTCACGGATCATTTGTACCTCCGCTGTCTCTAGAGCGTCAAATGTATTCATCACTAGACCAGAGGACTTCTTGACCGCTTCAACGACTCGAGCAAATGTTCTTCTCATTGCTTCTTGGTGGCTCGGGCTTGTATAAAAGAGGTCCCTTACGCGCAGTGGTGGCAGCTCCTTCACCGGCAAATCGAGCTTCGATTCTATACGAGAGCATGTACATGGTTAAAAACACACCGTACCATAGTGCACATAATTCGTTTTAACCATGGGACAATGGTGTTCTTGCCCATGGTGTGAATACCAATTGTGATGTTAACCTCATTTTTTAAGTTTGTGACTTTGCCCCCGCTTTTACAACCCGAACCAATTATTTGCCCTTATTTTTAACTATGGTAGTTGGATTTGGAATAAAGGAATTAACGTGTGTGTGTGTGTGGGGGTGGGGGGGGGGGGGGGGGGGGTGGATATTGGTGAGCTTGTAGCACACTTTCAAGCCTTTCAATATATGCATTTTGTAAATTTGTTTTTGTCAAATTCTTAGGTATTCACCACAATGCTCTAAATGTCAAAAGAGGAGCAAAATGACACAGTATTCATAAAAGTGGGAGCAGTTGCAATGGGCAAACTGTATAGCTATGTTGACACCATTAAGTACTCTTAACAGAATAGAGGCAAAAACAATCTTCAACTCAAAAAAGCAGAGGCAAAATCATAAATAAAGTTAGAAAAATGACGGTAAAACTACAATTGGGCTTGAAAACAGGAGCAAAAGCGCAACAGCCCCTTCAATCATTAAAATATTGGCTCCAAGTTCATCTTTCGTCAAATTAGCAGATTTCCTCAAAAAACCAACTTTACATGTTAAATCACATTCGTTTACTCCTGTCTCTACATAACACATGTTCGGGTAGGGAAATTTCATCTTAAAAGTTTGCTGTGTACGAATCTGTTCGCGGCAGCTCCCGCCGTAGCTCGTACAGTACTACTCCATCCGTCCCAAATTATAAGACGTTTTGGTTTTTTAGATACATTTCTTTTACTACATATTCAGACATAGTGTATTATCTAAATGAAAGAGTGGAATACTCAATACATTACTTAGGCATAGTCAGTGTACATATATAGGCTAGGTGGGGAGTCACGGTAGACAGGCCCACGAGCCCAATTACATTCCAACACTCCCCCACAGTCTGAACTGGGAGCACCGCGAACATTAAGACTGGACCTAAACTCGGAGAAGACGGACGTCGGCAATCCTTTGGTGAAGACATCGGCGTACTGGGACGTAGTGGGAACGTGCAGGACACGAACTTCACCGAGGGCGACTCGTTCTCTGACGAAGTGCAGATCAATCTCAACATGCTTGGTTCGCTGATGCTGGACTGGGTTGGTGGAGAGGTAGACGGCACTGACATTGTCACAATATACCACAGTGGCGCGGCAAAGAGGGTGGTGAAGCTCTTGCAAAAGTTGTCGCAACCAGCAGGCTTCAGCAACACCGTTGGCCACAGCCCGATACTCCGCCTCAGCACTGGACCTGGACACCGTTGGCTGACGTTTGGATGACCAGGAGATGAGATTGTCCCCGAGAAACACCGCATACCCAGATGTGGATTTGCGCGTGTCAGGACATCCCGCCCAATCAGCATCCGTGTAGACCGTGAGATCAGCTGGTGAGGTCCGGTGAAGATGAAGACCAAGATCCAAAGTGCCCTGAAGGTAGCGGAGAATGCGCTTCATAGCGCCAAGATGCGGC
The DNA here is from genome assembly GCA_022457205.1 of Saccharum spontaneum. Classification (NCBI taxonomy): domain Eukaryota; kingdom Viridiplantae; phylum Streptophyta; class Magnoliopsida; order Poales; family Poaceae; genus Saccharum; species Saccharum spontaneum. Next base: position 17,573,643 of record CM039583.1, on the reverse strand, counting down.
TCCCGAGGGTCATGCATATAGAGGCAGACCTGCTGAACAGCATAAGCAATGTCCGGACGGGTGAAGGTGAGATACTGAAGTGCTCCAGCAATACTGCGATAGTGAGTGGGGTCGGCGACGGTGACACCATCAGCAGAAAGCTTGGCGTGAGTATCAACAGGAGTACTACAAGGCTTGCAATTAGTCATACCAGCACGCTCCAGAATATCCAACATATACTGACGCTGTGAGAGAAATAGACTGTCCTGGTGGCGCTGAACACTGACTCCCAGGAAGTGATGCAGGGACCCCATGTCAGTCATAGAGAATTCTTGGCGGAGAGCTACAATGATCCGCTGAAGAAAACCCATGGAGGAAGCCGTCAGAACAATATCATCAACATATAGTAGCAAGAAAGCCATCTCTGAACCTCGGCAATATATGAACAAGGAAGTGTCGGACTTTGCTTCAGTGAAACCAAGAGAGGTGATATGAGAGGCAAAGCGACGATGCCAGGCGCGCGGTGCTTGCTTCAACCCATACAAAGACTTGTTCAGGCGGCACACATAATCTGGTCTGGAGGAGTCGACAAAACCAGCTGGCTGAGTACAGTAGACTGTCTCAGACAAAGTGCCATGGAGAAAGGCATTCTTCACATCGAGCTGATGGATGGGCCATGAGCGAGCGAGCGCCAAAGTCAGTACTGCGCGAATGGTTGCTGGCTTGACCACTGGACTGAAAGTTTCATCATAGTCAACTCCCGGACGCTGTGTGAAGCCGCGCAAGACCCACCGAGCCTTGTAGCGGTCGAGAGAGCCATCGGACTTGAATTTGTGGCGAAATACCCATTTGCCTGTGACAAGGTTGACGCCGCGTGGTCGAGGCACCAGTGACCATGTGTCATTTGCTTGCAGGGCATTGAACTCCGCCTGCATAGCAAGGCGCCATTCAGGGTCCGCCAGAGCCGCGCGAACAGAGGTGGGCACCGGAGAGAGGGTCGCTGTGTGAAGATTCAGGCGGTCGACGGGATGACGAGTACCATCCTTGCCACGAGTGCGCATGCTATGCGCATTAGTGACAGGAGTGATTGCCTGGGGCGCCGTGGCTGTAGTGCGACCGGTGAGGCGACCGGCGCCGCTGGCAGCAACCTGGGATGTGGAATCCGCAGGGGCAGCAGCACCGGTTGGCCTAGAAGAGGCCTGGCTGGGCGCGCCGGTGGCAGCAGCACTGCTGCTGTGTGCAGCTGGGGCAGTAGTGCTGCTGCTGGGAGCACCGGGGGCAGTGCCGCTGCTGCTGGGGGCGCCAGGGACAGCACCGCTGCTGCTTGGAGCGTCGGGGGCAGCAGCGCTGCTGCTAGGAGCAGCGCGGGTGGTCGCCTGCATGGGCGCTGATGCACCAGCCGGTGGTGGGCTGGGTGCAATCGCACGGCTGCTGCTACGGGTACCTGCATGCACAGCGCTTGACCCATGGGGTAAAGAGAAATCATCAGTGTTATCCAAAAAATCAAGTGCGGTGGGATCCTGGGGCGAGGTGGACATATCGGCGAAAGGAAACACCGTCTCATCAAAGACAACGTGTCGGGAGATGATGATCCGATTAGAATGAAGGTCAAGACACCGATAGCCTTTGTGATCAGAAGAATACCCCAGGAAGACACACAAGGAGGAACGTGGTGATAATTTATGTGGAGCTGTAGATGACAGGTTGGGATAGCAGGCACAGCCGAAAACACGAAGGTGGGTGTAGGAGGGCTGCGTGCCGTATAGTGCGAAGTATGGTGTTCGGCCGTCTAAGGTTTTTGTAGGGTGACGGTTGAGGAGATAGGTAGCAGTGTGAAGGGAATCCGCCCAATAAACCGGAGGAAGACTGGCCTGGAACAGAAGAGAGCGCACGATATTATTGATGGTGCGAAGAGCGCGCTCAGCCCGCCCGTTCTGCTGAGAGGTGTAGGGGCACGACATCCGAAAGGCAACTCCGTGAGTGAGGAAGAACGTGCGGGCCGAGGAATGATCAAATTCACGGCCGTTATCGCACTGAACTGCCTTGATAGTGGAGTCAAATTGTGTGCGCGCATATGAGAAAAAATTAGTGAGAGCGGTAAAGGTGTCGGACTTGAGGCGTAAAGGGAATGTCCAACTATAGTGTGTGCAATCATCAAGAATAACAAGATAATATTTGTAGCCAGACACACTAACAATAGGAGATGTCCAAAGATCACAATGTATTAAAGCAAATGGGCGAAGTGCACGAGAGTTTGACAAGCTAAAAGGGAGGCGCACATGGCGACCAAGCTGACAAGCGTGGCAAACATGAGTGTCATGGCGCTTATTACATGTGATAGCATTGGAACTAAGGAGCTTGGACAAAGCTTCATGACCGACATGACCAAGGCGAAGATGCCAAAGGGTGGTGGAAGGCGCGGCAACAGTGAGGGCGGTGGCGGTGGTGCTGGGTGGTGCCGGCGAAAAGAACGGGTAGAGATCTCCCGTGCTATTGCACCTGGCGATCACGCTCCGTGTTTGTAAATCCTTCACAGAAAGGCCGAATGGATCAAATTCGATGGAACAGTTGTTATCAGTGGTAAAACGACGAACGGAAATTAGATTCTTAATAATGTTAGGTGAAACTAAAACATTAGAAAGAACTAGGGGACGTCGTGTGGTAAAAAAGGAGTGTGATCCGACGGAAGTAACAGGAAGTGAAGCCCCATTACCAACAATGATAGATGAAGGACTTGATGACAAGGGAGTGTGAGAGGATGAAATTTTACCAGCATTGTTGACCATGTGAGCACCGGCGCCGGAGTCGACGTACCATTCGCTTGGTCCGGGTGGAGTTAGCGACATGGTGCTGAAGTTGCTGGCGAGGGAGGACGTGTCGAAAGATCCTCCCTGCATGGGAGTCCATGCCGGCTGCTGCGGTGGTGGCGGAGCGTAGCCGAACCTGGGCGGTGGACCGACGCCGTAGCCATACGGTGCCAGGTTGGGCTGCAGCTGGGGCTGTGGCACAGCCGCGAGCGCTGCCTGTGGTGGACGAAACGGCCCGCCGGGAGCACTGCTGGAGGGCTGCTGGTGCGGCCAAAACTGAACCATACCTCCCCAAGTGTTGTAGAGGAGGGGAGGCGGACGAGAGCCGCTGGCAGCAGGTGCACCGACCTGCTGGTTCTGCTGCTGCTTGCCACCACGGCCGCGGCGCTGTCGGCGGTTGCCCTGGCCACCAGCAGAGCTGCCCTGGCCGCCGCTGGAGGCGCCCTGGCCGCCACCAGTGCTGTTGCCACGGGTGGAGGGGGCGCGGGCGACGGGGCTGGACGAGTCGGTGACGAGGGCCGACGGCGCGGGGACAGGTGGTGGTTCGGTGTCGGCGGTGACGTCGTTGAGATCAATCTCCTCGAGGAGCAGAAGCGTGCGTGCCTCCGCGAAGGTCGGGAACGGCTGGCGCAGCTTGATGTTCGTCACCATGGGGCGGAACTTGGCGCTGAGACCTCGGAGGAGCGTGAGGACGAGGGTGCGGTCGCCAACGGGATCGCCGAAGTCACGTAGGGTGGCGGCCATCGTCTCGAGGCGACGGCAGAAGTCCGTAATGGACGTCGACCCTTGCTTCACCGTGCGGAACTCGGCGGACAGCAGCAGCGCACGCGACTCGCGCTGGCCGAGGAACTCGTCCTCGAGGTGGAGCCAGGCGATGCGGGCGTTCGGGTTCTTCAGCATGGTGGACTGTTGGAGGTCGGCGTTGATTGTTCCGTAGATCCATGTGAGGACGGTGCAGTCCATCTGCACCCACGCCGGCCGATCGGCGTTGACGACATCGGTGAGGACGTGATCGGTGAGGGCATATTTGCCCAAGACGACGAGGAAGAGGGCACGCCAACGGGTGTAGTTGTTGGCGACGCGGTCGAGGACCACCGGCACGAGCACCTTGATGTTGAGCACGGCAATGGCGGCGGCGTGGACGTCGGCGTGCTTGGCCTCATAGGTGTCGAGGGCGGCGGTGCGGGCGGCCTCAGCTTGGCGACGGCGGGCGTCCTCGGCGTCGCGTTCGCGCTGTTCGCGCTGTTCGCGAGCGGTACGCTCGGCTTCGGTCTCTGCCATGAGACTGGGTCGGACGGACGACGGTCGGCGTAGAGGCAGGGACGGGCGTCGCTAGCGGCCGGATCACGTGGATAACCCGCGACGTAGATCACGCGGACGTAGGACGTACAGCACGTAGACGTGAGGCAGATCACGTACAACACGTAGACGTGAGGCAGATTGCTGCCCTCCAGGTGCTGTGCGTGGACGTAGTCACAGGTAGACGTCGATCGGATCGCGTGAGGCAGATGGAGTCGATCACGCGCAGACGCCGATTGGATCGTGGACTCCCGAGCGATCACGCGCGGGAGAAGAACGGTGGCCGGCGAGCGGAGAAGTCCTGCGACGGCGGCACGGCGAGCGGACGCACATGCAAGGAAGGGAGGCCGGCGAGCAACGTGCCCTGCGGCGGCCTGGAGCAGCCAATCGTGAGGATCAGCGGCGGCTGAACCAACCTGTCGTAAGGACCGGCAGCTAGGGTTAGTTGTGCGGAAGCGGAGGATACGGATCGTAGTCTCGCATGATACCATGAAAGAGTGGAATACTCAATACATTAGAGCATCTCCAAGAGTTTGCCAAATGAGATTGGCATCCTTTCAATTTTGGCAAAATGAGAAAATTTAGGTTCCAACAGCTTGGCAAATGAGGTTGGCATTCTTGGCAACTTGCCATCCACCGGCCTCGCACGCGCAAATATGCGCGCGGAGCGGACTTGGCATCCGTATGTACGAGAGAGGTGGAAGGGCACAAAAATAATTTTGTTTCTCTCTCAGGGTTCCTGATGTAAGTTTTTAAGAGGTGGAAGGGCATAAACATAATTTTGTTTCTCCCTCAGGGTTCCTGATGTAAGTTAGATCTGGGTTTGGCAAGTGAATTATACCAAACTCTTGGAGAGAGACTGTTTTTTTACTTGGCATATCTTTTTACAACTTGGCAAAACACAAGATTTGCCAAATGAAAATTGCCAAACTCTTGGAGATGCTCTTACTTAGGCATAGTCAGTGTACATATATAGGCTAGGTGGGGAGTCACGGTAGACAGGCCCACGAGCCCAATTACATTCCAACACTAAATGCATAACAAAAACAATGTATTAAAAAAACCAAAGCGTCAGAGGGATCTGCAGCTGCTGTAATAAAAACTAAAAAATAGTTACCGAACAGGCCCATAGAAAGGCTCCAGTATTGTGGTCAATGTTGTTAAGAGAGAAAACACAGCTCCGGTCGTGTTGTGAGGAGGAGGTTATGTGACTAATGACTACAGAAGATAGCACAAAAGTATGTACGTTTCCAGATTAATGATTGAATCCAAAAGCAAATTTCATTTGTGCTGAAGTAAAACTGTCGTCACCTTGGTGAGGCAGATAGCCTTTTTCATGAAGCATGGGGTAGGCAACTAAGGAGCGCAAGCAGGCGGCGCTCCCGGTGGTCAGAACCAGCGTCGGGAGGCCGAGTGCCGCGGCAGCCTTTGGCACAGCTAGGAGGTTAGCGTCGAAGACGATGCACGCGGCCGGGGGCTGCCTCTCGTCCCCGAGCACCGTCGCGAGGACGTCGCGGAGGACCGCCGACTCGTCCGCCTCCATGGCGGCGTTCATGGCGTGTACGATGCCGAGGACGTCCCGGACGCGGCGACGTGGTCAGGAACGCCGTCGGGCACGGGCACGAACTGGAACTCCGGGTGCCGCTCGGGGTCCGGCGCGCTCAGACACGTCGCGTGGAGCACGGTGACGGCGAGGCCCCGCGCGTGGAGCACGTCGGCCAGCTGCAGCATCGGGTTGGTGTGGCCCTGGAACGGCATTTAACTCTATAGAATGTGAGGGGTTCTCGAAAGGAAGCCCTATCCACGTCGTGTGAAATGTTTTCGTCCGTTCGATCTCCCAATCCGACGGCCGAGAGCTCTCCTGCTGAAATCTTCTACAGTCAGCTTCTGATTTTACTGTGCGGATTCGCCTGGCTCCTCACCGCTTCCTTCTGTCCTCAGCGTCAGCTGCTGGCTTCTATGCGGTTCCAACGGTCCGGCATATATATACTTGGGGTTTCAGCTTCTAAAAAAAACCGCCGCCTGCCTCTGCTCGGCTCGCTCTCCCTCTCGCCCTCGCTCTCCGACGCGGCCATGCGCGACGGCCCGTGGCGGCGGCGCCCACCCTCCTCCTCCTCCTCCTCCTCCCTCTTTCCCCTTCCTCTCCCTCTCTCCCCTTCCCTCCTGAGGCGGCGGCGTCCCCTGCGGGCGGCGCGCCGGTGCGGGTCTTTCCCCTTCCTCTCCCTCTCTCCCCTTCCCTCCTGAGGCGGCGGCGTCCCCTACGGGCGGCGCGCCGGTGCGGGTGGAGACTGACGCCCCCCCCGCCCCGGCTCCCCCGTCGTCCGCGCGGTCTCCTCGATGCCTCCTCCCGCCGGGGAAGCGTGCGCTTCCCTGCTCGGCGAAACCCTAGGTACCATGCCGGACGGCCAAAACCCTAAACTCCGGTGTGCACTCTCTCCCCTTTTCCCTCCCCTTCCTCCTATGCAGTACTGATATCCTTCCCTGTACAGTGATGATTAATTGTTTCATTCATGTCGTGTGCTGAGGCTTGGGTATTGTGCAATGATGATCTTTTATAGACTGAGACAATGGAATTGCCCAGTGATGATTACATGATTATTTTGATTCTTCCATGAATGTTGCTATTTTCGGTGCCTTTGTCGTGACAACATTGTTATATTAGTTGCACATTTTTATGCGTTTGTTAGTCACCGTACATCTATTGTCAATGATGCCTTTGCTTCATACAATTTATCGGTTGTTCTATTACTGAGCACACCCCATTGCCAATGATGCATTTACAGCTGGGCTTGCTAGCAAGGTAATTTCTTACTTGGTGGACTGCAATATCAGGGTCATTTTTGCCTTAAATTTCTACCCCCACAAAACACATTAGCTCCTGCAGTAGAGGTCGTGCCCACGTCGGCCAAAATGTTTTTTGTCCGTTGGATCTCCCAATCCAACGGTCCATGGCCCTCCTGCAGGAAACTTCTGGAACCGGCTCCTGATTCTACTGTACACATTTGCCTTGCTCATCGCCGCTTCCTTCTGTCCTGAGCGTAAACTACTGACTTTTTTGCAGTAGCAATGGTCCGGCATATATATACCTGAGATTTCAGCTTTGCTGTTTTTATTCTTTTTCTCCCCTTCTTTAGCCTATGATGAAAATTTTGTACCCATTGCTAAAGGATATTATCTGATGTTCATTACCTTTTGAGATACTGAACATGACCTGTTACTTATATCATACAATTTCTGAGAGCAACTTCGTTGCCGCCATGCCTACAAGCTCAAAGTTGAAAGATAAATGATGATTGGTATGTTTTCTGAGGCTTCAAAAAAAAACTATCTTCAATGAAAAAAGGTAATGATTTTTTCGCTAAGGCGGCAGATGCCATCTGCCTTTTTTTTATTTTTCCTTCCCTTCTTCGGCCTATGATGAAAAATTTATACCCATTGCTAAAGAATATGATCTGATGTCTATTCGCTTGTGAGGTACTGGGCATGACCTATTACTTATATTATGCAAATTCTGAGAGTAACTCGGTTGGCAGCATGCCTTGAAGCTCCAAGTTGATAGACAAATGATGATTGTTATGTTTCTGAGGCTTCAAAAAAAAAACCTATCTTCAATGAAACTAAAAAGATAGCTTTTTCATTACGGTAATAGAAATTTTACAAACCTTTACTTTTATGAAATGCGTCTGCACGTTCTTCAGGTGAAAGCCACAGTATTTGGATGTCAACAATTCTGTTGCAGGTTCAAATTGACTAAAGCAAATATCAGGTATGAAAGGTGACAAAGAACCTTTTAGGGTGCCTGATCATACATGCCACTTTAATTGCACTAAGGTCCGAGATTATTGCATTGTTGCAGGGGGCTTCTGGTTTCCTGATAATCGGTATCCCTGGAAGTGTGCAAAGCTTCAAATCTGTTTTTTTTCTACTGCATATAGGGGGCAACAAGCGATAAGAGTGTAAACTTCAGTTACCTTTTACTTATTGCTTGTTTGATGGTCATATGTATTTTAAGATTTTGTTTCAAACTACGCTAACCTTTGCCTATGTGGTTGGTCTACTGTGCAGAATTCATCTCCCAGAAAGCTGTTTTAGTGTTATGGATTGGCATATGGGGGGCATACCACTATTTTTTACTGCCACATTGTATTATACATCGCTGCTACGTGGCTACATCTTCTTTTCGCTCACAGCAATTGCTAATATGGTATGCCTGCATTTTTTTATCATTTTCAGATTTGCTACGTCTAAGCTGCCTCTCATTGACTTCAATGATTCTAGCTACATTAATTCAAATCTTTATTGTCAACTTTGCTAGATTCAGAGATTTATTTCTTCAAGATTGTTACCCAATGAACATGTAGTTGTTTTAGATTTGCATGGTCATTATTCTTCTACAGATTAGTGCCTTGTTTCCTAGGTGTTTCATGCTAATTTATCTCTTGTGGCATCCTCTGTGTAGCAGGTTAATGTTCAGCATTGTATACAGAGGAGAAAAACTCTTCTTCTGTCAGGTTGATCATCCACTGCTGCTTGAAGGTTATAATCTCTCTATGTTTCAATTTAGTTGTATTAATCATTTTATGTTGACAACCTCGAAAGCCTAGACAATTTTTCCTTATATGTGCTTTATAGCTGATCCTACTCCCATGTCTCAGATTAAATTGTTGGCCACCAAAATGAATGGTTAATCTACTCCCACATCCCAGTTTGAATTGTTGACCAAAAAAAAGATTAATCTATTTTTTGATATTTCCTAACAATAATATTATCTGAACCCAGCCACTCTTGCATAACTATTTTTGAGATTTAGCGAGTCATGATACTAGAGTGAGATCCTGCAGGTTCAGGATGTCACTGCTATCCAGAGCAATGCAAGTGTTGGGCTACAATATGTAAATGCATAAAATCTGTAGTTCATAAATAGTTGTTGTGTGATTCTGTAGAAATAATGGCATATTCTTATTTTGCCATTTAAAAGGTCCAACACCATGGAACAAAGTTAACTGGAAACAATGAAGCCAGTATGACACTGCAGCAGCCTGATTAGTTCCTGGTGCCATGTTGTATAGGATAGTGCATACCTTTGATGATTGTCTAAATCCCAATGGTAAAAAAAAAGAAGTGGGGACTGTAAACTTTCTAGGATTAAAAAAAAACACATTGCTCCTAATATTAAAATTTCCAATTTGTACCTTCGAAGATGCCTGTTGCTTACAATGACGATGGTGTTGCTTTAAGGTCAGGCCAAGTGCCACGTGTCTAATTACAGCAAGCTGCAGGAGCGATGCAACCGGAGCAGTGGGCTGAGCGCCGCTGCCTGCAGTAGTCTTCAGAAGAGTAAAGTCAGTAGGGTTCCCTAGCTACGTTACTATTACTTGCTCATACTGCAATATCAGCATGTTTTTTTTTTATCTCTAACCTAAAACTATGGATTGGCTTTGTTCTTTGATTCATATTCTGTAGCTATTTCTTGACTATAACTATAAGCTTTGCTAACATTGCCTTTAGATAATATCAACTCTTGCACTGGCATATTCTGTTTTCCCTTGCAAAAAACTGAAATCATGTTTCTCTTGCATTACAATGAACCAGGTTATACCTCACGAGGCTGTGCACAGTATCAATTAAACCTCAGTAATCCAATTGGTCATGATCATACTTTAAGTCAGACACGGTTCTTAAATATTTTGTTTCCCCTTGCAACAAACTGAATTCATGTTTCTCCTGCGTTAGCATGAAACAGGTTGTAGAGTTGTAAACGGTGCCAATATTTAAAAATCAGTAATCCAATTGGCCATGATCATATTTTAAGTCCGGAACAATTCTTAATGGTTAGCTGAACAGATTAGCCCAAACAACTGGTCTCTTTATATTTTTGTGTACCATGCAAATAATTCCATTTTCCTGTCCCTCTATTTTTTTTTCTTTCCCCTGATGAGTCACTTGACTAAGCATTGCAGTGAACCTGGGTCCACAGGAGTTGCATTCCCCCTTATTGTAACCTTTACTACAGCAGGTTACAATAACTTTATTATTATATGCCTACATACATTCTTTCCCACTTTATCTGATTGTGCTAATACACCTGAGTACTTCTTCTTTCTGTTTATAAGCATTTCTGTGAACTCTCTTTTCATGATTCTATTTTTGCAGTTGGCACAACTACGACTAACTTTTCAGAACATTTTGGGGTGGTACGAGACTACTACAATCAGCATGTCCAACGTAAGAAACCAGTCACACCAATTACCATACATGGAAACCTACATTAATACGCTTATAAGCTGACATTCTGATTATAACCACCAGATCAAGAAAGCACTTCTGCTTATGCACGACCACGCTACCATACAGGTCTCCATCAAAATTCAGGTAACTCCTTAATCCTCACGAACATAATCACTGCTAGCTCACAATTATCAAAATCTAACAACCCCCATGGCATACCAATCGCACAGAATCATCCGAACGCAAAAACTGAAGATTCACATGCAGGCCTCTCTGATCGTGAACCTAAGACTTGAGAACAGATTTTCTCGCTACTACAAAGTCGTAATAATTGTTTATTGAAATAGGTGCTTCATGAAGCAGACATGCTACTTAGTGGAGTTTTGAGATACATGTTATTTGTCTCCTCCATATGTTGAGATTTGATGAAAAGCTACCTTCTACATCACATGCTTCTGGAAACAAAATATCACTTAGGAGTGATGATGAATACCATGAGGATTCAGTGTTTGAAACTGCTAAATTAAGTGGTTTTTATGACGAAATTGAAGACATTATTGAGCAAGATAGACCTGTTAAGGTGGACAAAAGGCATGTTCGACCACACAAAGTGGAGGAGAATTACGGAAAAAAAAACCGCTGCAACAAGCAGTCTGTCTTTGCTCCTTCTGTGCTAAAACTTATGTTTTTGAATTGTGTATGGGTTAGTCCAAATTATCAGGTGTGCACTTTCTCTTCACTATATAACCTTTTCAACGGCCTCTGGTGGGAATTTTTCGTTGTAGTCTGCTTGCCCATTTATCAAATTCTCACTGCCTATTTCTCATGTTCACCAGTGTAGGTTTAGAACACCCATGTAGCTTGAAGGTACCTTAGCTATTTAAATGATCGATAACTGTAACATGTGAATTTTGTGTGTATGAACCCAACTGTGCTCCTTTGCCCCTGCGGCGTTGCCATGCAATGTCGAGTATACATTTATGTGTCTTCGAATTTGTGCCCGTGTTTGCGCGCGATGGCGCGCGCCCTGCCACTAGTTGGAAACATTAGGACGCGGCGCCGGTGCGTTCCCCGGCCGCAGTCGCCGCACCTGCAGATGCACGGTTCTTGGACAGCGGCCATTATTTCCATCCGCTCGCGGGAGGTGCTAGTACTGCCAACCTTCTCGGAGTCGTGGTGGGTGTCTGGGTGATGGGGTTCTGGAGTTGGTCCTCGTTTCTAGTTTATAGTACCATTTATTACAAGGGTATGTGGACTGTGGTACTTAGGGTCCATTTAGATTCACACCAACTAAAGTGTAGCTAGCTATTTGGTAAAGCTAAACTTTAGTTTAGGGTGTTTGAATACTCTAGCTAATTGAAGACCTTAGACCATGCTACCCTTGGAGAGCATAATGAAAAAATGCAAAAAAAAAAAGACATTGGCTCTTCTTCCTCCCGACCCGCTTGCGCGTAGGATGAGGACGTCACGACCATAGTGGGCGTGCCCAAGCGTGGCCGGTGGGGCCATGGCAGCATGGTGGATCTTGCGCTGTGTGCCCAAGGAGGATGCTGCGCGGAGAGGCAGAGGTCGCGGCCGCGGTCAACGTGGAGGCCGGAGCTCGCGACCGAGGCTGGAGCAGCCATGGTGGGCGGCGTGGAGAAGGCCGAGGTCAGGGTCGCGTGCGGACTGCAGAGAAGAAGACGGGCATGAGCATGATGCGGTGAAGGGGAAAAAGACGAGGGCATTTTGGTAACGGAGCACTTTTAGTTGGTTTTAGCTACGTTGGAACAGCTAATGAGATAATGAGGTTCTCATTAGCTAGGAGGCCTTTAGCAGATACTTTAGCTAGGCCTTACATCATATTTTAATGCCTTTGGTAGTCGTGCTATGGTTGGTGTGGGTCATGTAGTAGTACCGGTAAGAAAATGTAAGAAAATTGGCTAAAGCTAATCGTTTCAATCCTATTTTATTAAATACGGTACACGCATTGTTCGCTTAAACGGCCGTTTAGTCCGTTTAAACACCGTTTAAACGGTAAACAGAAGTCAGCCGTGTTGTTTAGGCCATAAACAGTGAATTAAACGGTTCGGCCGTTTAAACCCGTTTAAACCGTTCAATCCCGTCTAAACGGTCTAAACAAAATCAGATTAAACGTGATTAAATGAGCTAAACAACCATTTAATTCATAATTAAGTGAATTAAAGGACTACGTCTATCACAATCAACATGAAACTAATTAACATTATAATTATATGAAGTGCTGTGGGATTTAGATTTTTCACACAAGATTATTTGGTAGAATATTTGAATTTTACATGTGTAAATATGTATGGGTTCTAGCAAATTTTATTTTTACCTACATGAATATGTATATTTTATTGTTATTGTACAAAACCGTTTAGGCCGTTTAACTTCGTTTAAACACCATTTAAACGGTCTAAACGCTAAACGAAGGGTGACCGACTGTTTACCGTTTAGCGTTTAGGAAAACATCGGGTACACGTAGTGTAAAGTAACACGACATGACACCAGAGCTACTAGCTCAACAACATGTGCTCTATATGTATTAGAAGTCTTTGAATCAAGTAGGTGTGGCAGTTGCTGGTGCATTTTACTTACTCTTTGATTTGAATCAAGGCCCCACGCCGCTTGCATCCAACACTTTCCTCTGTGTATTAATCAAAGCATTTGAATCAAACCAGGGTATTTGACCTGATTTTGTTTAATATCTCTCGTGTTAATTTTTTAATTCAATGGTTAAAAAGTTTAATTTATCTCCGGTGTATTCCATATTCCTTAGTTGGTGCATAATTTCATGGAAACTTAAAATATATAAGAAAATATCTTAATTATCAATTCTATGAGTTACTATCTCACTTTAAATGGGAATTATGCTTTCATTCATTTTTAAGTTTTTAGTTGAGGCTATAGATGGAAAGGACATTCATGTACACGGGAAGAAAGGCCTGATATCTCTTTTCCAGAAGGAGTGAATGAATTGGCCACCGAGAAGGCATCATATTATCCATGTACTATTTGACTGTCCGAACCATACAATATTGTAAGACCTCACAATCATGCAAGATTTGAAGAACTATACGATTTGGGAGCATCACCGCGATAGAGATACATCAACCGAAAGAAGCAATGACAACATCCTTGCACATGAATAGATGGTGACGATGACTCGATGAGGCAGAAATCATTAGTGCTATAAATATTTAAAAGCAATATTGTACGTTAACCATGTCCAAATTTGAGTTACAACATTGCACACATGTCTAAGGTGTATTATATTATATTGGTCATAATTTGTAAGGCTACATGCACATACATGCTTCTTTTTGCGCGATTACCATACATGCTTCTTTAAACAAAAGCCGTACCCAAATTAGTGAAATATTCTACAGCAATCTACAATTCAGCTCGATGCATGACTCTTTTGTTTCTTGAATTCAGCAATAATGTCATCCCTGTCTACGCGCAATAGCAAATGATTGGCAAGAATTCATCTTCCATCATGTTGCGCAACCTTGTCTTAGTGCTCTTCAGAATAGAAAATGCACGCTCGGCACTAGCTGTTGAAACTGTGAGAGTAGGCAACAAACAGAGAAATCTATCAATCAAGTTTTAGATAGTATGCCGCCCAGTCTGAACAAAAGCATTGGAAAAGCTCGGCCAAGGTTGCAACAGATTCTAATTCTTTTATTGCTGGTAGCATCCACAACAAAATATTCAGTTCTTGCTCCAAGCCATACAAGTCTTGTTGGGAAAAATCTGCTGGATAATACCTCTCTGCCAACTTACTTGGCCTTTGCTGTCGGTGCCTTATTGAGGCACTCCCAAATCTTTTGATTCCTTGAATAGTTTAATGGGGAAGAATGGTACATTGGACAACCTACATTTTCTTTTTTAAGGGACAGAGGCCACTTTACATGCAGAGTACTTCTTCCGTTCCAAAATAAGTGTCGTTCTCGTTTTTCGAGGAGTCAAACACTTTTAATTCTAACTAAATATATATATATATATATATATATATAATATTACTATTTATAGTACATAATTAGTATCATTAGATAGATTATTGAATCTATTGTTTATAATAAACTTATTTAGAGATACAAATGTTGCTAATATTTTCTATAAATTTAGTCAAAGTTAAGAATGTTTGATCAGCACGGAACCTAAAACGACACTTATTTTGAGATCGAGTGAGTACAAGAATACACATGCTGTCATGGAGCCCACGTGATGGCAATAGGAGTGGGCCGGGGCCGGCCAATTAAGGCCGTAGGTAAATTGGAGGCGCCTCTATGATGCACAAATGAAATTAGCCAGGATTACAATATTGATTCCGAAGTAAAACTCTGTGCCCGCCAACCCATAATGAATGAATTATTAGTGGATTGAGGACGGTGTTGGAAAAAATATGTGTGTTCAGGCTACAGTTTTGTGAAATTTTACCGGACCCCAGCGTAGAAGTGGTTTTCACAATTTTTTATGATTTTTTGGAAATTTCATTGCAAAAATTGGTCAAACCTATTTGAATGTATCTTCGAGATTGGACGAAATTTACGAAATTTGTGACGAAAAAACTGAGAATTTTTTAATCTACAACAGATAGGTGACTTCATTAGCCAATAAAACGTAGCTGGTTTCGGAAGCAAAATTAATAGCTGAATCTAGCAGAAACAAAGCAAACAAATTAAACTTGCTGAATGCTTATTTGATTTCAGACCCATTTCTCTGCTGCCCATAACCAAGCTTCTAGCCAACAGAGTGTCATCACTAAGCTAGTTCATACTAATCAGTATGGTTTCATAAAATCCAGAACCATTTAAGATTGTCTTGGGTATGCCACCATTCCAAAAAAAGAAATCATTATTCTCAAGTTAGATTCTGAGAAGGCTTTTGACAAAATTGAACGACATGCAACGATGACTCTCAAGGAATGAAAGGGATTTGGACAAACTTGGCTTAATTGGATGAGAGAGATCTTTTCTTCTGGTGCTTCTGCAGTCCTACTAAATGGAGTTCCTGGGAAAACCTTCAATGGCAAAAGGGGGGTTAGGTAAGGTAACCCCTATCACCCCTCTTATTTGTCATGGCTGTTGACTTCCTCCAATCTATGCGTAACAAATTAAAGGAAAGGAAATAGGACTGCTCAAATTGCCAATTCCTCTTCAATCAATTCCCGACTTTCCTGTGGTGCAATATGCTGATAATACTTTGGTTATTATGGAGGGAGTCCCTAACCAGTTGCTCTTCTTGAAATCAGTGCTTAACTCTTTTGCAGAGTCAACTAGCCTAAAGGTTAACCACAGAAAATCAATGATGTTACCTATTAATATGTAGATCAGAGGCTGGATCACTTGGCAAGAACCTTTGGATGCTCCAAAGGAACTTTGCCATTTACCTACCTTGGACTGCTTTTAGGGCTAACAAAACCAAGAGTTCAGGATTACTTGCCCTTAGTTAACAAATGTGAAAGAAGACTTGCTAGTGTCTCCACCTTCCTCTCCCAAGCTGGCAGACTAGAGTTGACCAATACAGTTTTTAGTGTATTGCTAACCTTTTTACATGTGCACTCTTGCCATCCCAAAAACAGTGATGAAGCAAATTGACAAGTACAAGAAGCATTATCTCTGGAGAGGATCAAATGTCAATGGAAGAGGACAACCAAAAGCAACATGGCCTATGATCTGCACCACAAAGCATGAGGGTGGATTGGGTGTGATCAATGGGGAAAAACAGAATAAAGCTCTATTGCTCAAAAGTTTGCACAAATTCTTCAACATGGCACAGATTCCCTAGGTTCACATGGTTTGGGAAAAGCACTACTCAGATGGGAAGTTACCTAGCTCTATAAAAGAAAGGGTCTTTCTGGTGGAGAGATAATTTAAAAAATCTCCAAAGTCTCAAGCATATGGCAACAGTACATATAAATAATGGTGAAACCTGTTTATTTTGGCAAGATAGCTGGGGAGGGCAGCCTTTGGAAAACAGCCACCCAAAGCTTTCTTCTTTTGCCAAGGATAGAATGGTCTCTGTGAAGGCTGCCTGGGAACAAGGAGATATGACTCATTTGTTACAAATTCCGGTTTCAGACATAGCATACAACCAGTTACAAATCCTAATTCAGAGATCAGCAGATATTCACATAAATGAAGGAAAAGACATTTGGAGGTATCCATGGGGGAATAATTTTTCATCTTCAAGGGCATACAAGATAATAGTTGGGCACTCACAAGTCACAACATCATCCATGAATTCAGTCGATTTGGAAATGCTTCTGGCAGCCAAAGCATTTAGTGTCTTTTTTGAGGAATCTAGAGGGGCTTGCGCCCCTACAGTTAGCTTTTATTGATAATTAAGGTAATAAAAAGTAGCTAAGAATTACAACAGATTTTAAGAGACATGGAAGGAAACAAAAAAGATCAAATGTAGAACAGCAACTAAGATATTGAGTGAAGCCATTGATCAAACAATTGTGATTGCCTTGTGCTGACTCTATTCGTCAGAAGCTTCAATTCTATGTAAAAGGCTGATCAACTGTAATCAATTGATGGCTCCAAGCCATTGAAAATGTAAGCGTTACGTGAAGTCCAAATAGCCCAGCACATAAGAATGATAGCAGCCATGTAGAACTGAGATTGAATAGCATCTCTGAGAAGGTGCATAACTTCTGGAAAGTCAGCTTCTGATGGAATATGAATCTGCAAAATGTGCCAGCATTCTTTTGCAAATTGGCAATGTAAGAACAGATGACCACAGAGGGCACAGTTGTATATTTCTCCTCCTAAGAATGGTTCTTGTGCTGAGTCGTTCTTTGAGCAATAGCTTGTGCTTGGGCTGACAGAGTGACTTCCAAATCCATTGGATGGAGATGTGATGCTGTGTGTGACCCATCAGAATCTTGTAAGCTCTAGAAGATGAGAAATTTGTCCCCAAATTATATTGCCAAATGTCCTTGTCTTCACTGAAGTGTGTGTCTGATATTGTCTGATTTAGGATCTGTAACTGATTGTAGGCCAACTGTGATACTCGTAAGTAGAATATCTAGGTTAGATCATCATGTGTATTGACTTCAGCTACTGAGGTGTCTCTTTTCTTGGCAAAGGAAACAAGTTCTGGGTAGGTGGTTTCTAGGCATTGTCCAGCCCAATTGTCCTTCCAAAATAAACATGTTTCACCATTATTAACTTGAACTGCTGCCAGTTGCTTGTAGCTCTGCAAGGTTTTCAGGTTATCTTTCCACCAGAAGGAACCTTTCTTGGTGTTGCATGGAAGTCTTCCATTAGGATAGTGTTTTCTCAAATCAATTGCACCCAAAGAATATCTGCTTTATTGAAGAATTTGTAAAGGTTTAAACCCTAAAGCATTTGGTGTTCTTTTGGTTATTGCTCAAAGATAGACTAAGTACAAGAAATATACTCAAAAGGAAAAACATGTTCCTGCCATCCTACAATTGCGTTCTCTGTGCAATGGATACAGAAGAAACAGTCCACCATCTATTTTTGCAGTGTGAATGTGCAAAGCAATGCTGGCAAATCATTGGGGTTGACATCCCTTCAGATATGGAATTCCCAGATGCGATGGTCTTTCTTAAAAATGCTCTGCATTCTCAGTTCTTCATGGAAGCTACAATCCTCATTTGCTGGGCCATCTGGACCATGCGAAATGCTCTCATTTTCAATGGTATTCAGCCGGATCTTTTAGTTAGCCGAGCAGTCTTCATGAAAGAAATACAACTCGTGACACACAGAGTCAAAACCAGTTTCAGTCAACCCTTTGATCAATGGATCCTTTCAATATTCTAGCTTCTGTACTACAGATGATCTTTTTCATCTCCTTTTTTCATTTCTTGAGCTTTGTTTGTAACTCCTGCTACTCTTTTTAATTTAAATAAAATCAACTGTAGGGGCGAAAGCTCCTCCAGGTTCCTCAAAAAAAATGTTGAATCGAATTGCTGTACACAGTCGAACGGGAACAGAGAGATTGCAGGCGGTGGACTGGAACTCGCCAGGTAATGCCTCCGTCGGCCCCCTTCCCACCAGCGCTACGGGCACCCGCTGTCCCTCGCACTTTACCCATCACAGTGCAAAGAGCTGGAGGTCGGCCACCGAAGCAAGCGAGCAGCAGGTGACCGAGAGTAGAGAAAGGCGACGACTGAGGAGAGAGGAATGAAATTCCCTTCACCTAGGGCTTCAACGAGCTTGGTATATACATGGGCTTAGATATATGGGCCACATAGGCTTGGTTGGGCTTAAAAAATCAAATTAGGCCGAGATTAGAAGGCCGGTATGGGCTTTTACCGGGCCTCGTCGATAGAAACGATTTTCGGCGAATTTGGGTGAAAATACGCCGTCACTGTATCATTTACCATGGAGAATGGGACAAACGTCCAATATATGGTGCTGATCGGTACAAAGGGAATGATAATTATTGTGACTGATTTTGATCATATGGTTGAAGTATTGAACCGCAGGCACATGAGCCAGCGTTCCTAGAATCTAGAGTCTTTGTCATCCCCATTCCCGAGGTCCGAGCTGACAACACATCCATCATCGTATTGCCCATCCTCCGCCTAAAGCAACCCCACGGCGCTCCATCATCGGCCTACCCAATTGGCAATCGCCATTCTCACGATCCCTTTGTCTCTGTCTCCTGCCGCTAAATCATCGCCACCTCCTGCTCCTATGCACTCCTCTCTGGCTCACCCGCACAGAAGCAGTGTGGCACGAGACCAAAACACTAGGCGGTAGTCTCGAGCACCCTGGCGGCGCATGGCAATCACACGCCTCGCATGCCCGTGAGCTGCTCGACAAAATGCCAAGCCGTGTCACCATGGGCCACCATTGGTTGCCGTGGTACTGTGGTAGCGAGCCACCGGCACGACACCCGTGCTTGGATATATATCATCCCTACTTGACTCGCACTAACACTAATTAAAATGTGAGAACTTCAGGTGAAAACTTCAACACCTAAGATCTCCGCATTGAACAAAACCACGATCCAGAGCAAGGGGAAGATTCAGCGAACTGCAAGCCATCTACCAGCTCTCCCCCACGTCCACTGCCCTCCCCCATGCATAGTTCTCAAAGGTACCATCACCAGCCAAGCCAAGGTAACTACCTGACCAACGATAATCTAGTTCTATATAAGGTTGGGCGAGGAGAAAACCGACGCCTATAGCTTCAGCGGCTATATGGCCGATTAGGTCTTGCCAGCCCCCTTCGCCAGTGACTCCCATCAAGCTCTCCCCTCCCCCGCCCCCTAGCATGTCACCGTCTTCGTCATCCCACCGCTGTCCATTGCCCTCCCCCACGCATAGTTCCCAAATTAAGGTACCACCACTAGCCAAGCCAAGGCAAGCTCGCCGGTTAGGGACGACTACCGGCTAAGCCTCCTTTATCACTGGCTCAACCTCCTTCCCTGTCGCCGCCTTCGTCGCCAAGCGTCAGGCCACAGTTTCAGCTCCTTCCCCTCTCCTCCGAAAGGGTGCAATCTGAAGAAACTGATCTAGGGGTGCATGAAGGGCATCTAGAGAGCCGGCCCATGCAGTAATCATTGTTGTTGGCCTCTCCGTCTTCTTGATATGAGGAGCCCCGAATCGGGCATCACCACCGGTGACCGGAGCACCGGCCACCGCTACATCTGGCTAGGAAACACCGCCTTCACCATTGCCCAATTTGGAATTTCTTGTTTGCTAATATAATCGGCTACTCCTCTGTTCGTTTCATTTCAAAAAAAAAAGGAGATGAAGCAGTAGAAAAGACAACCTGCAGACTACAGCATTGAAGTCATTGCCAATGGGCTATGGCAATTCTTGGAATTTCTTGCAGTGTAATACTTTTCATTGCTTTGAAGAATTAATTTTCCTTCTTTTTTTAGTGAAAAGGTGCAGAAAGCCCATGCTAACTGACCTTTTTCTTGTAAACCGGCTTTCATACAAGATGAAATATACTTGATTCGAATAGTATTCTTTGTTGTATAAACCGCCACAACATTGGAATGCCTGAACAAAATGCAGTTTAGATTCCACAGCTGCCAAAAAGAATATAGGCAGCACACAAAGATCACACTGAAAGTATGTAATCCACCAACTTGTCAATTGCAACCTGAGAAGTCCCACCAGCTTTCAAGCAATCTGCTACATTTTTCTTGAGCTCCTTAGCTCTATCCCTCATCTCTTCTCCCTCCTTTTCCTTCATGAGCTTCCTAACGGCCTTCTCTATTTTGCCTCTTTCAAGCTCACCTTCCAGCTCCAACCCTACACCCCATGTGTTCACCACGTACCTCGTGTTCATCATTTGATCCGCGAACTGAGGCCTGCAGATCATCGGAACGCCCTCACTGATGCTCTCCAGCGTGGAGTTCCATCCGCTGTGGGTCCAAAATCCACCGACCGCAGGGTGCGCCAGCACCTCCAGCTGCGGCGCCCACCGGATCACCTTGCCCCTGCCATGAACTGCAGCCTCAAAGCCATTTGGGAAATCCGGGCCATCCAAGCCCCGTACTGAGTCTGCGCGAACCACCCACAGAAAAGGGTGGCCACTGTTGGCCAAGCCCCAAGCCACCTCCAAGAACTCGTTGGCATCCATGGAAGCCAAGCTTCCGAAGCTCACGTACAGCACGGACTCCGAGGGCTGCTTGTCCAGCCACTCGATGCAGCTGTAGTCGTCTTGGTCCGGCGTGCTGCTCCTCGTGCTCTTAGAGGAGAGCTTGTGGAGAGGGCCAGGAGCAAGTACCATTGGGATGTGGAGCTCTTCGAAGATCCTCTTTAGCTCTGGTTTCTCCAGAGCATCGAGTGTGTTGATCACTAGACCGGAGGAATTCTTCATTGCTTCGTTGGCCCGAGCGAGTAACTCGCGCATTTTCTTGTGGTTGCTCCAGCTTGAATAGAAGAGGTCCCTTACCCTCAGCGGCGGCAGCTCTTTTACTGGCATGTAGAGTTTGGACTCTGAAACAGAACATACATCAAGTAAGAGCACGAACTACAGTCTACAGGACATAACTGTTCATACTGATCAGTTGAGAAAAGGAGATCTCCGAGAGTTCTGCTATCACGTATGCTCCGATGCAGAGTCAACTGACCTTGAGGAGGCAGATAGCCCTTTTGGTGAAGCATGGGGTACGCCATGAAGCAACCGAGGCAAGCCGCGCTGGCGGTGCGCAGCACCAGCGTCCTGAGCCCGACCGCCGCGGCAGCGCTGGGCACGGCGAGGAGGTTGGCGTCGAAGACAATGCACGCGGCACGGGGCCGCGCCTCGTCCGCGACCACCGACTCGAGGACGGCCCTGAGTGCCACCGCCCCGTCCGCCTCCATGGCGGCGTTCATGGCCTCGATGATGTCGATCACGTTCCCGGACGCCGCGACGTGCGCCGGGACGCCGTCGGGGACCGGCACGAACTGGAACTCCGGGTGGCGGCGCGCAGGGTCCGGCGCGTTGAGGCGCGTGTGGAGCACGGTGACGGCGAGGCCCCGCGCGTGGAGCACGTCGCCCAGCTGCAGCATCGGGTTGATGTGGCCCTGGAACGGCAGCGGGAACATCAGCACGCGCCGCGATCTCCTGCCGTTGGCAGCGCCGCTGCCGGCGGTGCGCGCTTCGTGGACGCCGGCCATCTATCGCGTGCCTGCCAGTGCCAGGCTGCCAGCTCGTCTCGATCGGCAGACAGTACATAGCTACGCAGCAGGAGCACACGCCATTTAAAAAACCAAAACGCTCTCGCTGTCGCTGGTTGATCTGTCGTCTAAGGCCATGTTTAGACCCATCCAAAATTCAAAAAGTTTTCAAGATTCCCGTCACATCGCATATACCAGCACATGTATAAAGTACTAAATATAGGTAAAAAAATAACTAATTATACAGTTTGTCTGTAAATGTCGAGACGAATCTTTTGAGCCTAGTTAATCCATGATTAGACAAAGTTTGTCAAATTCAAACGAAAAGTGCTACAGTGTTTTTTATTAAAAAATTGCTATCATGGCCTAAACCAGTTGTCATTTAGGAAAAAGTTTTCCACAACTGCTACGCATGTGATATATGTTTGTACTGGCTAGGGACACGTGGGTGGTTTGGTAGATCTGCATTATTGACTTGTAGTATTTGTTAATTAGACAGACAAGTGTATGCTGTGGCTCACTGAGCTTCTTGCAGGTTGTCGGAAGAGAATTATCGTGTGGCTGCAAAAGAACCAAAGAACACAAGCTCATGAACCAATAGGCGCGCGATAGAGACTGAAAAACATGAAGAAATGAATTAATAGTGGGAAATTAGAAACTACAAAACGCGTCAGCTCCTCGCATCGCATAGAAGCCACGTCCACGTCACTCGATATCGCGTTTAACGGCCCAAATCACTTGAAGCGGATTCTCGCTTCCGGCCGCTTCTCTTGATTTTAGTTAGCTTCTCTCGATTCTCCTCTACTTCTCCCGCTTCTCATCAGAATCCAAAGAATCAAATATATACAACAACTTCCGCTTCTCCTTCTCACCCCTTGTCTCTCTCTTCGCTCTCTCTCCCTCGTTCTCCCGACGCTGCGGGCGACGGCGACAGGGACGAGCAGGCCGGCTCCGGCGGCGGCCGCCATCCTCCTCCTCCTCTGCCCTCCCTCCCCTTCTTCTCCTTCTCTCCCCTTCCTTCCCGAGGGCTCCTCCCTCTCCCCATCCTCCGCGCGGGCTCCTCGATGCCTTTTCTGCCGGGGAGCGCTCCTCTGGTTAGTGAAACCCTAGGTATTATGCCGGACGGGCCAAACCCTAAACTCCCCTCGCTCCCGATGTGGCTATGTGGCACATCGGTTGCCCGGGAGGCCCCCGGCGCGGCGCCTCCTCCTCCACGCTCTACGGCGCCCTGACCGACAACTCCATGAATGGTACCTCATGTGTCTCCTCTTTCTTGAGTTAGATTTATGATTCTCTGTTGCTTAATTCATAATTGTTTCATCACCAGATTCTTTAACTTCACTCTTGCCTGTTCTAGGGTTAGGATTTAGCCCAACTTTAGGTATGAGGAATTCGTTATAGGGTGACCCAACTTTAGGTACGAGGAGCTTCCTTGTGATTGTAGCATGCAGTGTTCAAGGATTACATAGATTTATGCTTATTTTCTACTTTCTATGTAGGTCCTATGTCGTTACAACAAATTACTTTCTTTTAACTAAAATATGATGTGTTTTGGTAAGCTCCATGATTCCTTGCCCTTTTTCCTATGGTCTTACATTCATGTTTCCTTCAAATTTGGGATCAAATTGATAGCTGAAAGTTTTAGTTTCACAATTTTTTAGTCAAATGCACTTTTGCTATGTTGTCTTACATTCATGCTTCCTATGGTCTTCCACGCTTTTTCAAATTTGGGATAAAATTGATAGCCTAGAATTCTAATTTCTCATTTTTTTTCAAATTTTGACTTTGTTATTGTGTGCTTCTACATATAATGTTTTGTTCTTTTTCCGGTGCCAGTTAGAAGTCTAAATAGACTACACGTCGTGCCTTGTGCCTTTTTAATTCATCCCAATGCTCATATTTTCTACTCCCTTTATTTATGTTGGTAGCTAAATGTCCAATGGATCAACTATTTCAAACCACTCTACCACTACATCCTAGTTCTATGGTGCCTCTTAAGTCATGTACACACCTATATATATAATGTTTCCTTCATTTTATGGTGGCGGTTATACAAGTCTAAAATATCTTAGGCTAAAAGAAAAAAATACGCCTTGCCTTGTGTCTTTTTAGCTTATCCCGATGCTCATATATTATGCTCTCTTTATTTATGTTGGTAGATAAATGTCCAATGTATGCTCTAGCCATTTATTAAATATCTTATCATTTTTTTGCCTAATATTCCTTTTTATTGTTGATAAGAAATTCAGCTACACATGGCAACAAGCAGAACACTGCTAATTAGTTAGTTTGTGGAATACAAACAAACAGCAGCACCATCGCTGGAGTCGTTTCCCAATGTACCTACGCTCCTATGCAACTCAGTAAGTTTTCCTCAACTGTGTTGTCTCCTGTTCTAAAGTTGGAAACTCTATTGCATGATGTGTTTTCACTAAGTGAATGGAATTTAGAATTTGGTAATTAGATCACATGCACAGTTCTATCATTACAAATTGAGTACTTGCTTCTTGAAGGCCAAGCATGCAGTTACTTTACCTTATATGAAATAAAGTGGTGGTTACCTCACAAGAGAATAAATCTCAACTTAAACATGTTAAGGTTTCAGTTTTTATATGAAATAATGTAGAAATCCCAACATACCCTGTAGACAAACTAGTCCCTAGAGCAGGCAACGAAAAGGTACATCTGACTGCAACATGTTTGGTGGCCATGAGTGATGTTACAGTTTATTCTATAATGTTAGAATCTACCTGTGATGTATGTGGTGGCAGTTTGGTTTCGTACATGCATAGTTTGCACATAGCTTCTTTCATTTATGCTGGCCTGAACATGTATGGTTGCTTTCATATGATATCTAGGCTGAGCACTATTGTAACCACGATTTTACACGTTGAACTACTTTCTGAAGATAATGTTTTCTGATAGCATATACTTTCTTTGTTTGTTTTAGGTTGTAGCTGTATCTCAATATGAATAAGAGTCAATGAGATCGGTACATTAAAGAAGGAAAAGTCCTGCATCTGCCTATCCAGCTCATTTGCAGCTCATGTACAAAAAAATGTGTTCCTGTACATCCTCAAATCAGCTTTATTGTGCTGAGGACGCTTCCCAAAATTCTTGATTTAGTGCCTAAACAAGTTTCTCTTCTTTATTGTCCTTCAAAGGTTTAAATCCACATACATGCCTCCTATCCGATTGGTGTTACCAATTTGAGTGTCACTGCAATCACTTAACTGTAGTCCTACTGTTTGTTATACTGTACAGTGCCCTTACATGCTCTTAATTGTGGGTATTTGATTTCATAGCACTAAAAATTTAGAAGCAGCATGTACATATAATTTTCATGTTATTCATTACTAGGGTCACATACCACCGGCATGGAATGGTTGGTGTCTTATCTGCTGCTGAGAGCAGGTGTTGCGTGAGCACATGCGAGTAAGCTTTCTACCAACATATCAATATTCTATTTTTGATTTGGGAACCATAGCTTGCTGTTAGCTAACTATTGCTAAATTTCTGTTTCCCTCAATTTCAATGTTCAGTTACTTGAGTTTGACATTATAGAACTGGATTTCATCAGGAAGAGAGGACAATGATATGGTGAATTGCCTATTCCGTTGTGATTTGGGAACCATTGCTTGTCGCCAACTAACTATAATGAAATTTTTTATTTTCTCTGAAATGTAATACTAGATTAGTCAAATTTGTGATTACAGAAATGAATTTCTTTGAAAAAAAAGAAAACTGATGTAGTGGATTGCCTCTTTCATTGTAGAATTAAATTTGCTCTTAAGTTACAAATACACGTGACGGGCAAGGCAACATACAACCTGCATAAATGTTCAGTTCCTGACCCTCTCTCTATCTGTCGTCCTTGGAGGTTAGCTCGTGAGTTAGTGATTTCTTGAGTTTTCTAATCTTGCATTAACTGCTAAAAACTGGATTTTTTTAGTTTTAGAATCTTACGAGTCCTCTATTATTCTTGGATTTACTTTTTAGCCAGGATATGTAGAAAGCCTCGGTGCTTCGCGATGGCCGCTTTGGCTATGTTGCCGCATCTTCCTATCGTGCCTTATTCTTGCTTGTTTCCTTCCTCGTCTTCCTTGCTACTGTATTGTTTTTGCCTTTCTTACTTGGCTAAGAAGTGATGTTCTCTTTGTGTTATGCCTGGCAATGGTTGTTTGTTTGCAGGGATGTTATTGAACAACATAGTTTACCCTCTTGGATAATTAGAGATCATAATGTTTGCTCCTATTTTCGTAGAATAGAATGATAGTGCACAACTCATCTTGCAAGTAGGAATGTGGTTGTGACCAATTTAGCCGTGGATTGCCCACCAGAATGTGGTTGTGACCAGCTTAGCTGTTGATCTTTGGTGCTTGATGAAGTCGTAATATTTTTTTCCTTCCTCATGCCTCCTTTTCTTTAAAAGACGCACTGCATTTTTGATGATTTATTCCTATATAGGTGCTGCATATAGATTATCACAACATTCTTACTTTTTCTCTTATCACATTTCAAATACAGATTATAAACCATGGAAAAACCTTGTTTGCCATCACTACCTATTTAAGTTTCTAGCTCTAAGGTATAGTGTTCCTTCAAATTATGAAGATTTCCATCTGTGCTATATGTTGATGTTATATTGCTATATTTGCTAAATACACCATTCAATGCTCATGCTTATTTTCTCTGAGCTTAGAGGCATACTTAATTAATTTGGAATGAGCTATTGCTACAAGTTGTCATATGCTACTATGTATTTGTGTAATCTAATAAAGTGCACATCCAGATTCAGCTGACTCATTAGGATTTCACTATTTTTTATTCTAATCAATTCTATTCTGAATTTGTATGGGTAAATTTACCAATGAGTTTCTGGATGATGTCTTAAATGCAGACCATGCAAACTATATACTCCTATTACATACTTACATTGTATATGTTTAGTCTTTGTATATAGACATGGATCGATTTCACATGGCTGCACTCATTTTTTCTGCCTATATTTTTCCTCTGAGTCGTCGCTATCACAGTTGTGTTCGTCTTTGTCATTGTTACAGGACTGGCTAGTCCCTTGCTGCTTGTTTTCCTAGTCCAGCCAACACAGACTATTTTTAGGTGCTCCTTTCAGTTAACCTGCATTTGTGAGCCTGTTTGTCTTCTAAATGACTGCCTTCGTTGTGCTGCTCGAATTGCCCTTTGTTGCTTCAACAAGAATTAGCTAGTCTGTTCCATTCTAAAAAACCACGATCATCAACCACGATTTCTGCTTTGCGGTCCTGTTTAGATACGATTAGATGTTCTTATCTACACGGTCTGTTTGTGCCTTTACTGCCTATTCAGATGTTTCCTCATATGTCGATGAACTTGATTGCCTTTTAAATTAGTTGCTTCAACAAAGAACCACTATTTTGCCCTTTACCAATCTAGCAACGTTAGTTCTTGCTCTAAATTTGCTTACTCCATGTACTACCTCAGTTTAGTTGTTGAGTTATTAAAAATTGGAGACATGAAATGGTCATGACGCTGGCTCTGAGGAATTCTGAAACTCATAGACTAATTTTTTCAAAATATTTGGTAGTATCTACGGGCTTGGTTCTATGAATGTTGTTAATTTCATATTACATGTTCTTGTTGATCCCTTTATAGTTATGAAAAGTAACTTACAGGATACACGTAACAATAGTTCAGATTATTTCTTTACCGAGGTGCTCTCTAGATTATTTTATATCTTTGTCCTCTCTTGTTGCACAAATGATTTACCTGCATAAAGGCGGTGTGCTTCCCACCCCTCAACTCAGTTAATTCTTTGCTTTATGTTATTCCCTGATTACATTTCAACGGCATTGGCGTCAACCTGGTACATGCTCTCATATTTTTGTCCAATTAAATCTTCAGGTTGCATGAGCCTACATATTAACTTAAATATAGATCAGTATCCTAATAAGATGTACCTTTAAGTTATATATTTATTATGCTTTATCACTAGAAAAATGTATTGGCTGCAATGACATGTTCCCAGCAGATTATGGTAATCATGAAAATGACGCACATCTATCTGATTCCACAAGTATAGCTAAAATAAATCTAAATAGTACATCATCTAAACAATTGATAGCTTCGGCACTCTACACCTCTTCTTTACTACTCTACAGGTTATGTATCTGGATGCAGCCACCACATCGAGTGCATGTGCCACTACCAAGACTTAGGTACATCGATCTTCCCTAAACACTCGCCACACATCTAGATGCATACACAGATTCAAACAACACAACTAGAAACTGCCAGATGACAAGATCGGCATTACCATATCAACAACCTGAAGCTTTCCATGTATAATATGCGTCCTCATGTGCACACTACTACCACTACCTATGATGTTCCCTAACGTGCTACAACCATAAATTGTATAGTTAAGATGTTGCTAGGCCTGTATAATATAACTATCAAATGAACTCTACATCCACCTTTCGCATGTAACATATGCATCCTCTAAGTCCAAACTTATTATATTCCCGCAAATATGTATGCAAATGAACCCAACCTTTATAAACATGAATTTATCCACTTACCGGCGCGTTCGCGCCCGGCCTTCACTAGTAAACATAGAAAGTGAGGGAACCTATACTTTTCAGTTTTCTTCGAGGGAAGTTCTGTACACAGGCAACTGGAAACTGAATGGTCAATACAATGAAGCAAATTCCTCATTTTTGTTAGCTGGAAAAGTGCTACTTAAATACCTGTATGTTCCAGGTTCTTAACCTGCTCTCATTCAGTCATCTATATCTATAGCTATATCTATATTTATATATCTTATATTTTCAAACCTCACTAACACATGCCATTATATCTTCATTCAAGGTAGTCACATTAGCAAACCACATTATTTACTAACATATATTTAGTTGTCCATCATAATGCTAAAAATCATCCACTACCATGTATTATGATATTTATTCATTCATATTAGTAAATATAAGTAGTATAATTTTACCAGCGATTCCTACAGCAACGCGCTAGGCGTTCTTCTAGTTCTAAAAATGCTGAAATGTTCTCTCTGATTTTTATTTCTGAGAGAGCAAATCATACGACAATGGATATGATATATCTGTATCACCAAGCATGACAATACTGTTTTGCTGACCCGGAGTGAAGGAGAGGCAATATATAAGGAACTTTTTATTTTTTAATCCTTTTTTACTCAATATTTTAATAGTAACCGCATCTAGAAAAAATTTGTGGATCTAACCCTTTTAGTCGCACCACTGACGCGACCAAATAACGTTGTCACCCCAACGCATGTGGCACAGCAAGATCTGCCACGTTGGACAATTTTCGACGTGGAAAAGCTTGTCGCACCACTTCCGTTGGCGTGACAGTATTGTTTTATCGCGTCCCGGCAGTGGCGCGACAAGAATGAATTTCGATAAATCATAACTCTTCAATACGATGTTGGATGGAGATGAGTTTTATATGAAAATTGTAGATCTCAACGAGATCTACAACTTTCTGGTTTTGAGTTTTTTTTCATTTGAGGACCTTAAGATGCTCAAAAAATAATATAGAAGTTCGGCACCATAATAATCGCGTACTAGCTCTCGCCAAATTAGGGGTGTTTGGTTTGAGGAGTTAAAGTTTAACAAACACTGTAGCACTTTCGTCTTATTTGATAAAAAGTTTCTAATCTTGGACTAATTAGGCTTAATAGATACGTCTCGTAAATTACTCCTAATCTGTGCCAACATGCATGCAATTAGTCTACATTTAGTACTCCATGCATTTGAGGGAACATTGATGTGATGGGAGTTAAACTTTAACTCCTGGAAACCAAACAGGCCCTTAGAAAAATAATATCTTTTTTTTTGTATGAAGTCAAATGAAGATACTTTTTATACCAAAGTTGTAGCACCCATGATATCTATAATTTTATAGTTTTGCGTTTTACATTTGTGGTCGTTAAGATGCTTGAGAAAAAAAGTTTCAGCAACATATTAGTCGTGCATGGCTTGTCGCCTTCCGAAAATTATATTTTTCTTGATAGATGTCAAATGAAGATACTTTTAATATCAAAGTTGTAGCTACCGATGAGATCTGCAATTTTTAGTTTTGAAGTTCTTCATTTGAGATTGTTAGAATGCTGAATAAAAGCAATACAAAATTTAAGGGGCATTAAGCTTATCTTCTTTAGAAAAATCATATATTTCTGATTTCATGTCACATAAAAATATTTCTTAAATGAAAGATGTAGATCTTATGGAGGGCTATATCTTTCATTTAAAAAGTATATTTATTCAATATTATGTGGAAAGATATGATGTTTTCTAAAAAGATAAGCTTAGGTAGTGATTAATAAGCCCCTTAGATTTTGTATTATTTTCTTGAGTATCTTAATGATCTCATATCAAAAACTTCAAAACAGAAAACCTGTAGATCTCATCGAAAGCTACAACTTTGATATAAAAGATATCTTCATTTGACACCGTTTAAGAAAAATATAATTTTCATTTGGCGAGAAGCCCTGGTGCACGACTAACATGCTGCTGAAACTTTATATTATTTTCTTGAGTATCTAACAATCTCAAATGTGAAAAATAAAAACAATAAAGTTATAGATCATATTGAGATCTCCAACTTTGATATAAAAAGGACCTTCATTTGACATGATACAAAAAGGATATTATTTTTCTAATGCGATAAGCGCTAGTACGCAATTATTATGCTGCTAAAATTTTATATTATTTTTTGAGCATCTTAATGACTCCAAATGTAAAAACTCAAACTATAAAGTCGTAGATCTCGTCGAGTGCTACAATTTTTATATAAATTTCATCGTCATCCGACATCGTATCAAGGAGTTATGATTTTTCAAAGGTTCGGTCTTGTCACACCACTTCCGGTGATGCGACAGAACAATACTGTCATACCAGCGGGAGTGGTGTGATAGCGTTTTCCACGTTGAAAACACCATCTAACATGGCAGATGTTGCCACGCCAATACATGTGGTGTTATTTTATCGCGCCAGCAGCACTGACATGACCAAAAGGGTCAAATCCGCAAAAAGTTTTTAGTTGTGATTATTATTGAAATATTGAATTAAAAAGAATTAAAAAATAAAAAGTCTCCCAATATATTGTATACGTGCTTAGCGCCACTCCAGTCCATCGGTCGATTACATACGTGTGATTTGGCATCCGCACCCACACTCTAACAGGTATAAAGGCTTTGAATCTTTTTTCCTTTTCAGGAAAAGTCCAAATTACTTCTCAAGTCTAGCTTATAGTTCCTCCGTCCCAAAATAAGTAACATCTTGTATTTCGAGGTGTCAAACAATCTCAAACTTGACTAGATTTTTAGAAAAAAACACTAATAATATTTATATCTTGAAATAGGTTTACTACAAAATATATGATGTAATTTATCTAATGGTGTTTATTTGCTATTGTAAACATTAATATTTTTTTATATATGTACTTGGTCAGACGTAGAACTTGTTAACTTCTCAAACTGCGAGATGTGCACTTATTTTGGAATGGAGATGGTTTGTCTTGATAACCCCTATGTTAACGTGTGGTTTTTTTTCGAAAACCTGACAGGAGCACTGCCTCTCAATTAAGGAAGGAAAGAAATTTATATGTATAGGAAGGTCCAGAAGACCGGAAAGCCCCACCAGGCATGCACAGAAAAAAAAGAAGACACCCAGCACATCCCCTACACGGGGTTAAACAGAGAATGGCTAAGTCGGGTTGTTAATTAAGGACCCTAGAGCATGTATCTATGTCCTCCCTGGTTGAGAGCCACTTGTCGAGCATCCATAGCCATGCCTTGGAAAATTCTTTTGTTTCTTTCCTTCTAAATGTTTCACATTGTGTAATTCCTTGGACTTTGGGTGCCGCTTCTTCCCACCATGCTCTTATTTATGTTGGTTGGATCTGGGGCTGGATTAAGTCTATGTCAAAGTGCTCCTATGAAAACACAAGGCTCCAGACCTCTGTAGCAAAAGGGCATAGAAGGCAGTGGTGAAGGCCAGATTCTAATGGCCCATTGCACATGGCACAGTGATATGAGGCCAAATTTCTTAGTTGTAAATTATCTGCCGTGAGGATTTTATTCTGGATAAGGATCCATGCAAAGAACTTGCATTTATTTTCTATGCGCGCTTTCCAAATAAGGTTTGGACGGAATTTTCTGAAGCTCCCTGGGAACTGAATTTGGTACGGCGAGTGAGTCGAGTATTTTCCATCAGCCATGCATTTCCAGATAATGGAGTCTTGCATTCCCGTCCCGGTTGCAGCTGAATGTTTTGCAATCTGATCCATAGGGATACAAATTCCTCCACATGGGTGGCCGTTGTGATCCTACCCCGAAGTGCCCGAATCCAGGCATGGTTGTGGAGTTCTTGCTGTACAGAGCTGTTCTTCCTTCTAACCAGCTCAAAGAGATGTGACGCTAGGTTCCTAGGATCCCCTCCATCTACCCAGTTGTTAAGATGTGGTTTGATATACTCGCTTTAACTATTTTTTTGTTACCATGTGCACAAGTTGAGCTTTAGTTCGTAGACATCATAATTTATGTAAAAAAATACATCGTAAAGCTTTTATTTTTATTTTGATAGGTTAGGACATCTAGTAATAAAATAAAATTAGATTTGTAAAATTCTATGAAACATAACTATGATGACTTTTAACTTAAAATATGATGTCTTCTATCACCTCATAAATTTTGAAATTATAACTCAATGCATACATAAAAAAACTAATTTTGCTAAGTAATTGGACCGATTGAGTAAGAGTAAATCAAATCATACTTTAGTTTTGGAATTATCCAGACATGGACCAAATTTAAGAGAAATAGACTTTTTTAAACTGGAAATATGTATTACTCATCAAGGAATTTTTATATTTCAAACACTTTTTGAAAACTATTTTAAAATTTGACACTGAATTTTTTTTTCAAAACTAACACTTTTGCGCGCGTCCAGAGCCATGGCGCGGCCAAATCACTCTGTCGCACCATGCATGGCGGCGCGGCAGGGTGGTGACGCGGCACAGGGCCCGGGCGAGGCGACTGACGTGGCCGAGGCGCTGCCGCGCTACAGATCTTGGCGTGGCAGTGACGTGCCGTCAGCCATGGCGCGGCAGCGGTGAACAAAACCCGCGGCCTGAGCCTCCCTCCCTCTGTCTGTCTAATTTCGAACAGAGGTGGAGGGCGACCGCAGCACCCAGTCCCGCCTCTCCGCCACCGCCCACTCCTTGCCAGCCTCCCTTCTTCCATTCCCCAAGCTTCTCCTCATCCTCGGTCACAGTAATGATGCTATTCTTTGGCGTTTGAATGGTTTATTCAAAGATTATGAATGCTAGCTAGGGTTTGTAGGAAAAGCAAATTGGGGAACCATGGGCTAGGATTGGAGGAAAATATTAGTTGGATTTTGGCAATGTTAAGGTTAATTAGTTAAGTACAAGTATCTTTACCATTTTTAGTGCAAGCTTAAAGTTTGTTTCTACAAGTGATGGTTATATTATTTTAGTTGTAATGCAAATGGTTCTCCATTACATTAGCAAGTGATGTTTTGATTGATGTTAAATTACAACCGTTTTGTTAGATGTAAGACATGTATCGGGAGGAGTATTGGCGAAAACAGGGTCGTCCTAGAGATTTATACCCCAATGCGTCTAGCAAAGATGCCCCTGTCCCTCCTGACCTCCCTGTCCCTAACTGTGACTATGGTCGTCCAGCCGACGTGTTTCAATTGAGACATCTGGACACAGTTGCACGTTGCTTCTACACATGCAGTAGTTTTAATGTATGTAATTTTTTCTTATCTTTTTTTTCATCATTTGTGTTAGTAGGTTACTAATATATTGTTGGAATCTTGTTGTGTAGGCCTATGAGAAGTGATTTTTCTTTCAGTGGATCGACGGTCCAGATAAGTTTGACCCAAGGTACCTCCTTTTCGACGATTGGTGGAGAGGGAGACATCCACGTGAGCACTTCGAGCGGTGGGTTCCACCTCCCCCTAACCCCCCACCAATGACAAAGGAGGAGAAGCACTTAGTCGTAGTTAGACGGGCTCAAGGTACCTCCTCTGTGCGATTGCGGAGATCGAGCTGTGATAAACCCTAAGAATACGTTGAAGTTTGTGTGTCCAAACAAGCATGAAGTAAGTGCAAAGTGTATCTGTTGAAATGTTGAGCTATATATGTTCATGTACTAATGTCACATTTTTTAGGTGTACTCAATGGCAAAGTGTCGTTTCAAGGAGTGGCTCTATGGTCCTAAGAATCAATGGCCTGAGCCGCTAAAGGAAAAGGAAAAGAAGAAACAAAGGTTAATTTATAGAGAACCTCTTGTCATGTGCGAATGTGGTGTTAAATCCAACTACGGGCTAGTCCAATCGGAGCTTGGCATTGGCCAATATTGCGGCCATATGGTTTACTATGATGAGGTTGGTTACTGTTGTGGAAAACATGAAATCGTATTTGTTTTTCTTTTGCAATAAGTTTTGATCTAATTTTTTCTTTTGAACAGAGCACTGGGAAATGCAAGTAGGAATGTTATGAGGGTAAAGCTAAATTCTTTGATCAGTTGAAGCAGAGGCAACTTGTTGCACATGAGAGGGGATATGGGCCTGATTATGTCACCGGGTTCGATGAGCAGCGGAAGAAGGACAAACGTCGGTATGCTAGACAACATGGTATTAATACTCCGTTCAGTGTTTGGCATGACAAATGGCAAACAGAGAGAAGCAAGGAGTTAGAGGAGTTGAGGGCAAGGAAGGCTGCAATGGAGAAGGAAAGAGCACAGATGCAAGTCCTGAACGACCATGTTGCTGTATTGTGTGCCAGTGAGTCATTGGAAGCATTGTTATTTTCGTTGCCTTCTTTTAAATGTAATATAATCGCGTTGCTAACTTGTTGCATGTTATACATGAAGGGATTGGATGCACCGGGGACCATGCTGCAGAGGTTGCCCGTGCAAGCTACGTGGAAAATAAGTTACATGAGCATCAAACGCGAGCTGGTCGCACCTCTCATTCTCCGATTGTGGTGGACGATGAGGGCGAGAGGATGACGATGACACTGGCAGGTTGAGCAATCTCATCGCTCTAGCGGAGGCTGGTTTGCAAGCGGAGAAGGAGGAGGAGGACACAGGCAGACTGAGTGAGTTCATCGCTCTTGCTGATGCTGGCTTGCAGGAGGAGGAAGATGACGACGCCTTTTTCACTTAGGCCGCAGCGGCCGCAGATGAAGCGAAGGCCGCTTACTACAGGCGATAGGCAGATCGGGCCAACATAGGTGAGCCTAGCCACATGAACGAGGCGGAGGAGAACGCCTTGTTGTCTCAGGTCACAGATGAAGCGGAGGCCGCTTACTACAGGTGACAGGTAGATCGAAGCAATGCAGGTGAGCCTAGCCACAACAACGAGGTTGTGGTAGAGGATTGGTACTCGGTCGACGAGTTGCTTACTCAGTATGTTTCTGACTAAGGGTGCATGTATCAGATGTGGTATATTTCATTATCATGTCCTGTACTGAACTTATCTTTGTGTCCCGTTGGTCTTGTACTTGATTAGAAGATGTCATGCATTGTATCCATGTAATGAAAATTTCGGTTAGTGTAACATCGAGTCACAGCAGCGGACACTTATCTATTTAAATCATCCTTGGTGCTGGCTTGGCGCTAGGTTCCCCTATCCATGCATATTTAGTATGATTTTCTTCCACCAAGCTTGCTGAGCGAGCTCGGACTAGTTTGTTATTAGTTGCAACCGGTTCCTTGCTATTGTCAAACCCAGCCTAGTTTGGCAGCAATTTGAGCAAAATAACAAAGCTAACGCTTGAGGATGTTGCAAAGTAATAGCTCTATAGGAACTACCCATCATGCAAACCAAGGCCAATGTAAAAAAATTTTGGACAACAAAACATGAAACAACATCATATAGTGCTGCTCGGTTCTGTTCGGCGCTTCCCAGGCAGCCGCACCACCATCCATGGCGCGGCAACGCTCCTACGCCACCGGTCATGGCGCGGCAGCCTGACGCGCCCCGAGGTATGGCGCGGCAAGCCTCCCGTGCCCCAAGCGATGGCGCGGCTAGGCCAAAGACCAGATTCAAAGGAAATCCCTGTCTCTTTACTTGTTTTGTGTTATGTTGGCACAGACAACAACCAAAATAGGACGACACGAAGACCAGAAGCTCGAGACAAAGCAAATTTGAAACATGAGCGAAACACATCATAGTCACGAAGCAAAATAGCGGACAAAGTTCATTGAATGTTTGACATAAGTTCATCATTTGTTAAGTTCATCGACACGTCATCTTGAAGCACAAGTGCAACATAAGTTCTAGCAATGATATAAGAACAAGTGCAACATAAGCTACATAAGTCCTCAACCACAAGTGCAACATCCAGTCGCCGGGGATGGGGCTCGCCGTGCATGTAGCCACCGGAGGAGAGGAGCTCACTGGCCACCATCATACTTCATTAGGACATGAATAGGCAGAGAACACGGCTGCAAGGTAATTTAAATTTAGCAATGGTCAAAGAGTGAAGACATGATGCCTTGTTCATATGTATGGATTAATACAACAAAAATACTGAACTCAACATTTTGCTAGATATTAAAACAAAAACATTCATTGCGCTTACCTACACCCTATGTCCCAGGAGTGTAAGGCTGTCTCGTTCGCCTGTGTCTCTTAGGATTTGTGGGTAACACATTGGAGTGTACCCAACATTGATGTGGTTGCGATGGCGGGGCTGACGGCCATGCTACTCCACACCGCTCGTACCCTGCAAGTATAGGATAGGGAACATTAATGTCAATCTGTACCATTGTTAGATTATATTGGCTAGGTAATTAAAAAATGTAGCTTTCTTATTACCTGTTCGTCTCCTTGGGTACCAAACGGGGCACCCCATAGCTGAGAGTGTCCAATCTCATCCTGCTGCCAACGGTACCTTTGGTGGTGGTGTATGCGAAAAACCCGGGGCCTCGTCCTCCTCGTCGTCATCGTCGTCCTCGTCATCATCGTCCTCCTAGTCCTCCTCGTCTGCAGGGCCCTTCCCAGCACTGTAGTGTGGGGGTGTACGTACGGCGGAAGTCGCGCCTGTCACCAGCTCAGAAGAACCGGCTGGTGTCCTCATAGAGCCCAAACCCGTGCCATGAGACCAGGCGGGGTAATCAGCTTCCTCCCACGTAGTGTCCATGTAGCTCAATTTCTGAGCTAGCTTTCTGCAGCTCCTCACTTTCTGCATGTACAGGCATTAAAGAAAAACTATTTTCCAAGCACGTGGAGATTGAATGAACATATTCATGATTGAAAAGTTCATGTGTACATGCACAAAAGCCTCTAGTACGCCTGGCCCCGGCCTCTAGACTCGTGAAGTCAGAATGCTGCTTTGTTGGACATCCTTGACAATTTTGTGCCCTGGGTATAGAAACGAGGTTGAACCGTTTTGGACTATTTGTACATGACAAATACATATCAAGTTGCAAAGTTCAAGTATCTTACCACGTATCTCTGAAGCGGGGCTCTCTGTGGTTGTGTTTCGCCCCTAGTGTCCATGTCGTACACGTCTTCAATGACATCTTCCTCTGAGTCATCCTCAACTGCGTCCTCAGTGTAGGGGGGCCTGATATGTGTCCTCATGGACCTGTGAAACCACCGCAGGTACTCATCAAAGGTGTGCTGGTCGTGTGGTGGACCCGCATTTATTGGTTGCCGCACCCTGTTCTCCCTCAACTGGATGAACTCGTAGTGCGTCACACGCCAATCCTTCTCGGTGAACCTCTTCCTGCGGTCCATCCTGTGAGAATATGATAGTTAGTTATACCACAGAACTGACACCTCACAAGTGTACATTTGTTAAGAATTGAAGATGTACCTATGCAATTTCTGGTTCAAGTGGATCTCCACCACTTGGAAGAAAATAAGCGGGACGTCGCAGCGATACTCGTCGGACTCTTGCCAACAGTGAGGACTAAGGTATCCCCGGAACTCCAAAGCATCCCCAGGACACCAAGTCACATGAACATTTCATAATTGAGTTTGCTTGTGAGATAGTGCAAATACAAAAAGACACACCTATGTGACTAATGAGAGCGTAACCTGGTGCTGTGTCAGGACGTCGAGCAAGTCCATGAACTCCCTGTACTTGCGGGGCGCATTCCTTGTAACCTGCTCTGCTCCATTCCAGATGTACATAGTAGTAGGCATTGTATCCAAGCTGTTCCAATGCTGCATTATACACGACAATGAATTTGTCATTCATAGTATCACCATATGTAACAACTTGGTACTAAGTTTCGAACCGAAGTACTTACAGGTAAGCTAGTAAGAAGGGGCCGCCCAACGGGCCATCTTTCCCAACACCAAATCTACAGTAGGTAGGAGCAACCACCAAGTGACGTGTACCCCGTGGTGCGGCGGCAGGCAACGCATTTCTGTCCATACGTCCATGCCAGGACCGCGCTGCCCTAGCGGTACCCCGCTATGTTGTCCCACGACTGCCGTAGTATGTCAAGGAAGATCCAGCTAATTGTGTTGCCCGACACGTCAGGGAACAGGAAAGAACCAAGGAAGTGCCACAACCACACTCTAGCATATCTATCAATCTCAGCCTCATCAGCCTGTGGGTGCAAGTTGTTGAAGCGCTCACATATCCACAACGACGCGTCACCGGAAGTTTTCCTAAAATTCATAGAACTCCATGAGAACCAATGGATTTGAAAAGGGCTGCAACTATTAAAAATGGTACAATTACTTACTTTTGTTTCTTAGCAACCTCGTCGTCCGGAGGCAAATAGCCACAGAACTGAGCCACCGTCTCCCTCCATCGATCGTTGTCAACCACACCAGTCACTGCATTTCTCCTTAACCGGAGGCAAAAGATAGCCTTCACATCCTGCAAGGTGATGGTCATCTCCCCGCAAGCTAGGTGGAACGTGTGGGTCTCAGGCCTCCACCTGTGATGTTGAATTACAAAACAAGAACAAGTGTCAGTTACCTCAATGTCGCCATAACAAAGTTTACTAAGAGTGAAGGGACTGTCACCTGTCTACAGCTACACTGAGTAGTGTGGGGTTCAAGGGCGGAAGACCTTTGTTCACAACAAGGAAGTTGGCACGCAGTATACGATGCGTAATGCTCGTCCCACTGCAGTTGTTTGTTGTGCGTGCATGGCCTCAAAGGAGGCATGCCACCTCTGCCTCAGTGTCAGTCAGCACGTGAGCTCGGTGCTCGTTGTCATACTCCATCTCAATGATGGGGTACTGCGGGTGCGGCGTGGGACCCCCCATGCGACGAGCCATCCTGTTTCAAATTCAAAAACAAAGGGTTAGAGCAAACATTATGAATAATTCAATATTGAAATTAAAATTTAAATTACACGCATATGAAAATAACATTAATAGACATATGAAACAACTTTACTAGCAAATAAACAATTCTATGTATGGACCTGTTGCCCTTGTCTTCTATGCCTGCTAGCCTTGTGACCCGGTTCTTTGCAAAATGAGCAAAGATTCCTGCCACGGGTTTCGTTGAAGTCTCCCCCTCCGTACATGTCTGCGCCGTATCCTCTCATAGCGTCCATGTCCCCCTTGAGTCACTTCTTCTTCCTCCTACCCTTCCCTACCTTCTTTAGGTCTGGATGCGGCATGTACTCAGGACCATGATAAGGGGGCCACTGTGTTGGGTTGAGGTACGGCTCGAAGCTCTTCTCCCAAATACTAAGGGTGTTCGAACAGAAATACAAGGGTGACATATATGGCACAATGGTGTGGTCATATCCGCGGATCCTGCAGGCCGTGATCATGTGAGAGCAAGGGGCATGCATGATCTGAGGGACGTTGCAACTGCACTCAACTTTGTCTAGATCAACTCGGTAGTTTCGTCCACCGTATCGTTCCCCACCCATGTTTGTGCCACCCTTCCCTCATACACTGAAGACGTGCCGGTGAGGTCCATACGGCTCGACGCTATGCTTCTTGGCCAATTCTTTGGCCTCCTTCAAATGTTCATGTCCGACCTTTCCAAATCACCCAAGCTCAGCTAGATTCCTCTGCGCAAGATCCCACCTCTTGATAAAATATTCGTTGCACTTCTGAAAGGAGAACTCAACAATTCCTGACACTGGCAACGATCAAACTCTGGTAAACACACGGTTGAAAGATTTTGATGAGTTAGTGGTCATGATGCCATACCTAAAACCGCCCTCATCATATGCTAATGCCCACTTAGCCTTCTGTTCCATCTGCTCCTCTAACCATGCCTTGCCTGCTTGGTTCAACATCTTGTCTAGTTCTCTCATTGTCTCCTTGAACTGGTGCTCTGTACGTACACAACAAAGAGCCTTTACCTTGTCACAAACCTCCTTCTTCCTTTGGCGCTGCCAGAAATTAGCGGCAAAATGTCGCATACACCATGTGTGCACTAGAGGCGGGAACCCATCGATATGTTCACCTGCAGCATTCAGAATCCCTACGTGCCGGTCCGAGATCAAACATATAGTGCGAGATGGGCCAAGCACTTGTACACGTAGAAGCCGCATGAACCATGACCACGATTCATTGTTCTCTCCCTCTACTAAAGCTAAAGCCATGGGTACTATCTGGTCCTCCGGATCAACAGCAGCAGCCATCATCAAGGTGCCCCTGTACTTTTCGGTCAGGAAAGTGCCATCAAGAAGTACTACTGCCCGACAGTACCGGAATGCATGTTTTGTCTGTGCGAACGACCAGAACACACGGTGCAGGACATGCCGCAATGGGTCCTGGAAATATATCCCTACGGTGTCCACAAACCATTTCAAGCCAGAGTTGTAGTAATACATTGCACACAATATTTGGGGAACCCTATTGTACGCTTCCTCCTAGCTACCCCAATGAACCGCCAGGGCAATTTTCATCATACTTAACAAATAGGGCTATGGACTCTTGTAAGGAAGACACTGAAATGTCGTTATTGTTATCAACGAGCCCCAATATACAACGGGCAAGGTAACGTGCAGTGAGTCGCTGATGATTTTCCTTCCCCTTATTATCCACGCATGTGTGGGGTTGGACCACCTTACTTATCCTCCACTTTCCACTTGCCATCACTCTGTCTCTTCCGTGCATTCAACCTCCACATGCAAGGGAAACCATTTTTGCATATCACGTGGTACCTTAGCTCCCTGTCAGAATGAGTGACGGTGTAGGGCCTATGGTGATACACAGCATAGTCCTAAAGGAAAAGCTTCATCTCTGACATTGTATTAATACCATACCCTTGATAAGGATTTCATTCTCGTGGTTATACAATGATTGCCTACACATCTGCAGACCGGTGTCGCAAACTGCCATATCTGTCATGCTGACATCCCTATAGTTCAGAATGCCACTGAAAGGTACGTTACCCTGCCTCAGTTGCATAAGCTTTGTCGCTGTGTAGGGTGGTGGTGGAACGTATTGCTGTGCTTCGCTAATCCTACCCAATGAATCATAGGGGGTATCATCCTCTGGCAAATCTGTGACTAGCCAGCCCTGACTCGGCATAGCATGAAGTACCTCAGTTGGTACTGGTAAGAGCATAGCATGAACCGGTACTGGCATGGGAGCAACTTGTGTTGGCATGGCATCTGCACCTCCTTGGTCATCATCTGAATCGTCTGAATCACTGCTAACTGCATCACTGATCCTGTCCTCCTCCTCCCGCTCCTCCTCTTCCCGTTCGAACTCGTTCACATCGAAGTCATTACTTATACAGCCTACTCGAGCTGAATGAAACTGCTCCTGCGTCAACTGACCGTCCAAATCCATGTTACCCTGAGTTCCTTCCCCTTCGACCCCAAATTCTTCTTCGTTGCCTCTAGCACCGTCATTGCACGGCCCGTCCTCAACATCCTGCATCCTATACCCATTCTCCACCACCACCTCAGCCATGGGCACATTTGAACCTTGGAGCACCCTATTGTAGTGGGACCAGTGAGCAAGGTCACGCAAGGGCATCAGGATATAGTGTGCCCTAGTCTTCCCACTGTCAAACCTCCCCTTCAATGTGAAATCACTGCGAAACTTTGCATTCAAACGGACACAAAGGTCGTTGAAGCGAGGAGGTCCTTCAAACCATTTCAATTCTTCTTCCATATCCTCAAACATAGCATCTTCTTTCCTAACACTTCCTCCGTGAAAAACTCAGACACAATAATCCATCTACAAAAACATTTGAGGAAACTTCAAGTCGTCCAAACTAACTACCTATACTAACTTTACTAACTAAAGTAACTTTACTAACTTTACTAACTAAACTAACTATACTAACTACCTATAATAACTTAACTAAGTAAACTAACTATACTAACTAAACTAACTATTTATACTACCTATACTAACTTTACTAACCAAACTAACTCTACTAACTAAACTACCTATTTATACTAACTATACAAACTATACTAATTTTGCATCGTAACCCTAAGTACCAACAGTTACGGTTCAATCAACAAATAGAAAATGGGAATACCTTGGCAACGAGAGCGAGACTGGGCGTTAACCAAATCCACCAAAGGCGACAAAGGTGGGTGCTGGCGGCAATGGTCGCCTGCCGGTGGCGGGCTTCTTCTGGGAGCACGAGACACAAGGACAGGGGTGGGGCACACCGCCGACCGGCTATTGGAGGGAAATGGGGTCGCAGCTTAGGAGAGGATGGGGGAGAGAGGCCGGCCGGCGGTGGGGAAGGGAGGCCATGCGGTGGGGAGGCACTGAGACAAAGAGAGAGGGAAGGAATGGGGAGGGAGGGAGGCAAAGGGGAAGGCGCGGCGGTGGCTGGCCGCGGGCGCCGGAAGCCCGGAACGGCTTCTAGCGCCGGCAGGCACAAGCGCGGGCTGGCGGGCGACGGCACAAACGCGGGCAGACAAGGTGAAAGAGATAGAGTGGAGAGAAGGCCGGGCCGCTGCGCCCCTTACCTGGGCCTGCCGCACCATGCGGCGTGGCGTGGCACAGCCGCGCCCAGATCTGTGGCGCGGCAGGC
The DNA here is from genome assembly GCA_022457205.1 of Saccharum spontaneum. Classification (NCBI taxonomy): domain Eukaryota; kingdom Viridiplantae; phylum Streptophyta; class Magnoliopsida; order Poales; family Poaceae; genus Saccharum; species Saccharum spontaneum. Next base: position 17,530,705 of record CM039583.1, on the reverse strand, counting down.
CCGCCACTTCAGCCGGCCGCGGGTCCAGGGTGTGCCACGTCAGCTAGGCTGCCGCGCCGCCATGCATGGTGGGGCAGCGTTGGTATGCCGCGCCACGGCTCTAGGCGCGGCCAAATGTGTTATTTTTAAAAATAAAAAATTTTCAGTGTCAAATTTGAAAATAGTTTTAAAAAAGTGTTAGAAATAAAAAAATTTATAAACTGACAGATCGTCAGTGACAATTAGATACGTTCTGGGAGGGAGCTTAGTTTAGAGAGGAAGCGGAGGATCTGAAATCAGGCCACGATGTCTTTGACACGATACGAAGAGCCTGGTTCATTGGCCGTCCTGAGCCACGGCCCGGCCCATAAGGAACGGACAGCCCAAGTTTTCCGACGCCTGATGTGCGGCACCGGCGAGAGGTTGGGCTTGGGCAGACGCCTCGTGATTTCAGTTTTTTTTGCCCTTCCAAACAAATAGACGGCAGAAAATCTGCTAAGCATGCATTAGTAAAGGAGTTTAAAGTATGTACAGGGTCTACACATACTAGACAAGGTTAAGCAAGGAAACTCCCAAACCTGAATAAGACAAAGATAAAAATTATCTCAAGTGTTCGCCCTGCTGCACACTGAAGTCTGGCTTCATTTTTGCAGAACAACAAATTAGTCTATTGCCCACCTCTTCGCACAGGAAGTGAGGCTAGCTCAACTACATTCAATCACCTAGATTCAAGTTTGCTCTTGACTTGGATTTGGGTGCCTCGTATATGGTTTTACACAAAAGATAACTTCCCAAGTTTGAAGTAACATGATGGGCATGGTTGTTTTTTATTATTATTAAAATTGGATCCACGGGCGCTCCACCGTGAAAATTGAAAAAATGCCGTCACATTGTGTGGTATCGATGATTCTTCTGGTTGTGCAAGACACAGGCACTACGAGAACGAACTACGCCGATATGTCCTCTTAGTTTCGTAGCGGTGGCACGTGATAGGCATGAGCGCTTGAACGAGGTAGTGCGACCACTACTTCTTCTAGTCTATTGGAAGACATGGAAGAAAGGAATGAAATGCACGGATTTTCACCGATCGAGCAAAACAAGCCGCGTGAGGTTAAGTGAACAAACTTTGGCATTTGGCTTGGGAGTTGTGGTCCTATATGATGTGTCTGCATCGGGTTGATGGAGACCGTGATGATGGAGTGCAGACGTGGAGTTGTTTAGTTGTCAGCAGCTACCTCGTAAGACATTATCTCTACGATGATGATCAGTTTGCTCTTTGGAGAGTGAGTGGGTGTTTAGTTCCTAGGGTGAAAAATTTTGGGGTATCAAATCGGATGGTTTATGGAATGTCGAGAGGGATGTTCGGATACTAATAAAAAAACAAATTATATAACTCGCCTGAAAATCGCGAGACGAATTTATTAAACCTAATTAATTTATCACTAGCATATGTTTACTGTAGCACGATATTGTCAAATCATGGTAATTAGGTTCGAAAAATTTGTCTCGTAAATCTATCGCAATCTGTGTAATTAGTTATTTTTTATGTATATTTAATACTCTATGTATATGTCAAACATCTGGTGTGATGGAGTAAATTTTTTTTGAAACCAACTAAACACCCCCCGACAGCATCGGACACAGCCATCAGACAACGCCTGACCACGCCTGTTCAAATAACGTCACCAATGACGTCAAACGAAGCTGCTCCTGCCGTTTGGACGTAGCAAATGGATCGCAGCCCGTGTTTAGATGCCGAATTGGCACACCCAATTCTGCACAGTGCGTATTAAATGCGCACTGTAGCAATTCGTTTGTATTTGGTAAAAATTGTCCAAACTTTGACTAATTAGGCTTAAAATATTCGTCTCGCAAAGTACAACAAAACTGTGCAATTAGTTTTTAATTTCATCTACATTTAGTACTCCATGCATGTGCCACCATTTTGATGTGATGGGAATCTTTTTTTTGCATAGTACAATTTGGGAGTGGAATTTGGAAACTAAACAAGGCGCAACTTCTTTTTCTTCTCAAGGACAAAAGTTTGTTGCCACGCATGCAGCATGACGCATGCATGTATACCAACCAATAATTCATTCCGTCATCGACACGAAACATGAATGAAAGTTGCGTGCGTCACTGATGCATACCCTGTTTCGCTAGCGAGCACACCAAGCGTACACCAGCGCACAGGCCAGTAGCAATGGCCGGCGTCCAAGAAGCTCGCGACGCCGACGGCGACATCCACGGCAGCCGCAGGGGTGGCGGCCGTCGTCACCAACCGCGCGCGCGGCGCGTGCTGGTGTTCCCGCTGCCGTTCCAGGGCCACATCGACCCGATGCTGCACCTGGCGGGCGTGCTCCACTCCCGGGGCCTCGCGGTGACCGTGCTCCACACGCGCTTCAACGCGCTGGACCCGGCGCGGCACCCGGAGTTCCAGTTCGTGGCCGTCCCCGACGGCACGCCCGCCGACGTCGCCGCCACGGGGAGGATCATCGACATCATCCTCGCCATGAACGACGCCATGGAGTCCTCCTCCTCCGCGGCCGTCGAGGAAGCCCTGGCGTCCGCCGCCGCGCTCGCGGACCAGCCCCGCGCCGCGTGCCTCTTCATCGACGCCAACCTCCTCGCCGTGCACAGGGCGGCCAGGAAGATCGGGCTGCCCACGCTGGTGCTCCGCACCGGGAGCGCCGCCTGCTTCGGCTGCTTCCTGGCGTACCCGATGCTCCACGAGAAGGGCTACCTGCCACCGCGAGAGTCGCAGCTGTGCACGCCGGTGCCGGAGCTGCCACCTCTCCGAGTGAAGGACCTCGTCTACTCAAAGCACAGCGACCACGAGCTGGTCCGCAGAGTCCTCGCCCGGGCCAGCGAGACGGTGAGAGGCTGCTCCGGCCTCGTCATCAACACGTTCGAGGCACTGGAGGCGGCCGAGATCGGGAGGCTGCGCGACGAGCTCGCTGACCTCCCGGTGATCCTCGCCGCCGGCCCTCTCCACAAGCTCTCCTCCAGCAGGGGCGCCGGGAGCAGCCTGCTCGCCCCGGACCGCAGCTGCATCGAGTGGCTGGACGCCCAGCGCACCGGGTCAGTGCTGTACGTGAGCTTCGGGAGCTTGGCGGCCATGGACTCGAGCGAGTTCTTGGAGGTGGCCTGGGGTCTGGCAGAGAGCGGCCACCCCTTCCTCTGGGTCGTCCGACCCAACCAGGTACGAGGCTGCTGTGACGAGAGCGTGCGGCGGCCGCGGCTGCCGGATGGCGTCGAGGACGCGGTCAGGGCGGGCAGGGGCGTGGTGGTCCGGTGGGCGCCGCAGCAGGAGGTGCTGGCCCACCGCGCGGTGGGTGGGTTCTGGAGCCACTGCGGCTGGAACTCCACCCTGGAGGCGATCAGCGAGGGGGTGCCGATGGTCTGCCGGCCGGACGCCGTGGACCAGATGATGAACACGAGGTATGTGCAGGATGTTTGGGGTGTTGGGTTCGAGCTCGAAGGGGAGCTGGAGAGGGGGAAGATCAAGGACGCGATTAGGAAGCTGATGGGTGAGCGGGAGGGAGATGAGATGAGGGAAAGAGCACAGGAGCTTAGGGGAAAAGTAGCAGGCTGTTTGGAGAGGTCGTCTGGGTCTTCTCAGATTGCCATTGACAAGTTGGTTAACTACATTCTGTCTCTGTGAACCTTCTGTTCTTTTTTTTTCCCTTTTGGGAGGGAATATGTGAACCTTCTGTTCTAGTATGTGGTATGTATGTTCCGCAGGTTTAACATTGGCAGCTTAATAATAGCTGATATTCTTATGGACGACAGTTCCTGTCAATTCTAGTGCTCTCTTTCTGTAGCTATTCGCTAATGATTTGCTAATGTTCTAAGTACAATGGCATTTAATATTTCTTTTAGGAAAGCATTAGTTGGATTAGAATTACAACATTTTATTGCGCTAGACTACTGAGCATAAATTTCAGAGGGTTAGAGATAAAGTTATCTGGAGTTTAAGAAAACATGTTGAGTTCTCGGGAATCTATCAAGTTACCCCACTACACAAAAGATTAATGGAGGCGGGCAAAAGAGCTTAACCGGGACGTTTTGGCCAACCATCTCGAATCAAAGGTTACGGTTAATGGGACCTTTTTCAAGGCGGTTTGATGCCTGCCTCGGTTAATAAAAAAAATAAAAAAATAAAAAATAGTGGATAAGCCCAGCGAGCCCACCCACGGGCCCGCCGAGCCCATCCGCACCGCCGCTGGCTGGATCTGCCGCCACCCCAGGCCCGCTGCTGCTGCAGCTGCCGTCGCAGATCCGCAACCAGAGGAGGCCCGCGCCACCAGCTCTGCCGCCATCAGGATCTAGCCCCAGTAGCCGCGCCAAGCATAGGGAGGGGTGCTGCCGCCCTGCTCGTCGGGAGTGGGGAGGACCGCTGCTCTGCCGGCGGGGTGGATCCGCCGCCGCACCACGACGCTGGCTCCTTGACCCCGCGCAGGAGCTCTGCGCCGGTCCTTCAACGGCGCCACGGCTGTGGCAGAGGAGGAGGGACTCCGTCGCAGAGGAGGATGGCATGGGGGAGGAGGGGCACCGCCGGTCCGCCTCATCCGCGCCGCTAGTCCGCCGAGCCCGTGCCATCGGGGTCACGGGCTCCTCCTGGCCGCCAGGGTCGCGACCTCCTACTCGCCCGAGGCGCAGCCCCCCGCCCTAGATCCACGCCGGTGAGTGAGAGAGAGAGGCCAGTGTGTGAGAGAGGAGAGAGAGAGAGAGAGGCGCTGAGAAGTCACCAGCAGCGCTGAGGATTGGGGGCGGTGAGAGAGAGAGGAGATTGAGTGGATGGGCTAGGGTTTCGACGTTTATATACTGTGACCACGATATGGGCCAAGATGAACTTTTGATGGGCCTCGGGAATATTAACCGAGGCGGATCTTATAACTAGCCCACCTCCGAAAATAGGGGTATTTTTGGAGGCGGGCCTCTCGGTTATTAGATTTTAGGAGTCCGTAAATCGATTTTGCGAGACGATTTTTTGTGACCACCTCGGTTAATAAAAACTAACCGCCTCGGTTAATCTGAGGCATTAACCGAGGCGGTTGAAATTTCTGCCCGTCTCCAAGGGGGTTTTCAAAAGGTCACGGTTAATGTTTTTTTTAGTAGTGTTACTCGTCGATAACAAAGAATTTCTTACCTGGATTTTCTTACTTGTACTTGTACTTTATTCTGTTTTTAGTTTCAATATATTTTTCCAGTAGGGGCTCCTTGCCCCTCCCGTTCTTTCAAGAAAAAGTTACTCATCAATAACAATTTTCAGTTTACTAACAAAGAATTTGGCATATGAAAATACATGTAGACATTGAAACATCTATGTGGTACCTAAAAAAAGGAGTTATCCTCACGAAGGACAATCTTAATAGACGAAATGGACTAAAACTTGCTGCTTACGTAGTCATGATGAACTCATCATGAAAACATGCAACACCTCTTATTTTTATTGACATCATACTAAATTTCTTTGGCATGTTAATTTTTATACATTCAAAATTGGCAAATTGCACCTCCTAGAGACTTAAATGGTTTATTTCATACTTAAATGGTTTATTTTGGGTTACACATTGGAAAATTTCAGTTTGATGACGACAATTAAATTAGGTTTTGGGAAGATAAATATCTAGGATATCATCCATTAAAATATTACTAATACATCTCTGACTTGTAGTGTTTTGCTCCCCATAGACACCAGCTATGTAGTGTTTTGCCTTCCCATAGATGACCGTTTATTTTCAGATTGTGTCAATACTGTTTGACTTGTCATTCCTGATCGTGTTTGTCACAATCATGGTCGTGTTCGTGTTGGAGGTAGCTTTAGCTGCATTTGTAATATAATCCTGGACCAGTTTTCTTGGGAAGGTTGAAGCCGGAACGTTTTATATATACTATTTAAAAAACTGATTCAGTGCTTCCTCTTTCGTCATCTGTGTTTAGCTTAACACAGTTTGCAACCTCCGTCTGTAAGTCTATTTAGATTGGTCAAAAACGCCTGAACTGAGGTTCATACATGGATCTATGAGGAGTTATCGTATATAGGATCCAAAATTCCAAATCCATGACCTTTAAGTTCTGAAATTATTCACGATCTTCTTCGAAGATTCGTCAACCGTTGCCTATTTCAACCTGCCTGGCCATCAGTGGCCGTATCCTTAGGCTTTGACCAGACCGTCTATTTCATAATATATCCCTGTGGACGCTGTGACTCTGTGAGAGCGCGCTCCTCCCCAATGCTTTCATTACGAAGTTTCCTCCAAGCAACGGCGAGACAAATAATGTGAGAAATAGTTGAGCCATGACCGTCATGGAGAGATAAATATATAGCCACTAACCGAGATATCCAGCCATCGATCCAGCGTCCCAGCAAGGAACGCCGGAGCCTGCCGGCAACGCTAACAATGGCCGGAGGGGACCGTCCAGCCCGCGGCGCTCGCGTCGTGCTGTGCCCACTGCCGTTCCAGGGCCACCTGAGCCCGATGCTGCACCTGGCCGGGGCGCTGCACGCGCGGGGGCTCGCCGTCACCGTCCTCCACATGGCGTTCAACGCGCCGGACCCCGCGCGCCACCCGGGCATCACCTTCGTCGCCGTGCCGGACGTCATCCCGGAGGCCGTGGCCGCGACGAACAACGGCATCGCCAAGCTCCTCGCCCTGAACGCCGCCATGGAGGCGTCGGGTCACGTCCGCGACGCGCTCGCGTCGCTCCTCGCGGAGGAGGGGGCACCGCGGCTGGCGTGCCTCATCTTCGACTCCCTCCTCTCCGCCGCGCAGAACGCCGCGGCTGGCCTCGCGCTGCCCACGCTCGTGCTGCAGACCGGCAGCGCCACCAGCTTCCGTTTGTTCAGGTCCGACACCTACGACATGCTCCACGACAAGGGCTATCTGCCAGCCACAGGTTCGTAACGTGTCCGTAACAAATGCTGCCACTGATTTTAGAAATTTCTATGCAGTGTTTTAATTAGGCAAAATTTGCTAGCGGATACTGAAAGTGAGGTCGCTTTGCCAGCGGACACCGAAAAAAGATCGATTTGTTGGTAGACACTCTAGTTTATGACAAATTTGCTGGAAGATACTGAACGCATAAAAATATTAATTTCTTGCTCATGAGGTAAGAGAATAGCCATAAAATGTTGTATTTGCCCCTAGCTCTTTCTTCGCCCTCTCTCCTTTCCGTGGGTGTACGCTGGAACCCGAGCGAGTCCTCACTGGGCCGAGGATGTTGCTGATGGTGCGCTTCTCCGCGCCCTACCGCCGGTCCTGGACCCTGACCCCCTCGTCTTTGGCGCCGCACCTAGACATCCGGTTGCGCCAATCATAGATTTGGTGTGTGAAGTCCGCGACGGTGTGGCCCCGGTGCGGCGGGACGGCCTCGTCGGCACGGTGGTACAGCAGCAGCCGGATCACCGTTGTGATGTGTGGGAACACGTAGGAGGTGAGGAGGAAGTTGACAGGCCGATGTATGGGTCAAACAGCACATCCGGGGACGCCCATGGCGTCGTACATAACCACGGTGAAGCGGTCGGTGCCGGGCGTTTGTCGGTGGGCATCTAGTGGCGGTAGCGTCAGCGCGCTTAGTGGCGGCGGTGCTTGGCGCGCGCGGGGTGGCGGCAGCACCCGGACGCAGTGCATGGCGCGTGCGGGGTGGCGGCGGCGGTGCCCAGCCTCAGAGCTCAGAGCACGCGGGCCGGAAGCAGCGTCTGGCCATGGGGCTTAGGGCTCGTGGGCCAGTGACAGCACCTAGCCGCATGGTGCATGGCACACGGGCCTGGCCGTGGTGCCTGGCACATTGCGCGCGTTGCTAGGGGTGCAGGAGGGAAGGTCGTCGTCCGGCTCACGCTAGATGCTGGACAGGTTGCGGTAGCAGAGGAAAGGGAGGAAGAGAGGAAGAAGAAAGAGATAAAGGCAAAAACGTCATTTCATAGGTGTTCTCTCAATCTCTCACCTCTTGAGCCAAAAATAAATATTTTAATGCGTTCGGTGTCCTCCAGCAAATTGAACACAAATTAGAGTGTCCGCCGGCAAATCGATCCTTTTTCGGTGTCTTCTGGTAAAGCGACCTCATTTTCAGTGTCCGCTAGCAAATTTTACCTTTTAATTAGGAACAAATTTTCTATGAAAAAAATCTTGATAGAGATTATTTGTAGTTTTAGTTACTACAAGCTTCAGTGTCGCTAGCTATGCCTATGACACATTCACACGTCCAACAAGGTCACATTATATTTTGTTTCATTTCAGAGTCCAACCTACACATGCCCGTAAAGGAGCTGCCACCTCTGCAAGTGAGGGACCTGTTTGACCCGAGCAAGCTCCCCAACAAAGAAATCGTGCACAAGATCTTGAATCGTGCCACCGAGACCACAACAAACTCCTCCGGTGCAATACTCAACACATTTGAGGCTCTTGAGTCCCACGAGCTTGAGATGATCCGAGACGAACTTGCCCATAAAGGTATTCCACCCTTTGCTGTCGGTCCGCTTCATAAGCTTGTCACCTCTAACGATGGCGCCGCCGAGACTAGTCTACTCAACCAGGACCGCAGTTGCATCGAGTGGTTGGATACACATGCCCCTAGCTCCGTGCTATATGTGAGCTTTGGTAGTGTTGTTCATGTGACTCAAGACGAGCTTATGGAGATCGCATGGGGCCTAGCGAACAGCGGCAAGCCATTTCTATGGGTGGTTCGGCGTGGCCTTGTGCTTGGAGTGGACAAACAGGGGGAGCTCCCGGATGGGTTCATGGCGGCTGTGGAGGGTAGAGGCAAGGTGATTGAGTGGGCGCCGCAACAAGAGGTGTTAGCTCACCCAGCAGTAGGTGGTTTCTGGACTCACAACGGATGGAACTCCACATTGGAGAGTATCTGTGAGGGGGTGCCTATGCTATCGAGGCCAATCTTTGGAGATCAATTACCAACCGCAAGGTACGTGCGCGACACGTGGAAGATTGGGATTTTGTTGGAGGGAGTGCTAGAGCGAGGGGAGATCGAGAAGGCCATCAAGAAGCTGATGGAAGAAGATGAGGGAGTTCGTATCAAGGAAAGAGCAAAGGATTTGAAGGAGAAAGTGCGGATGTGCCTTGAGAGCAGTGGGTCTTCTCAACAAGCCATCGATAAGTTGGTGGATCACATACTTTCTCTTTGAGTTGTTCATTACAGAATGGTTATGTCTGTCCAAGGTTTGGGCTTAATAAATTAAGTACCAGTTTATGTTGCACTGGCTTGTGTTGTAGCTCATGTTTCATAGCATCATGAGTTTAGATTATCTTTTTTTTCACAATATTAGCTACTACTCCCTCCGTCCCCAAAATAAGTGTCATTATTGCGCCCTGAGAAGGCAAACACTTTTAACTTTGATCAAATATATAATAAATCATTAATATTTATATTGCATAATAAGTATAAGTAGATTAATTGTTCAATATATTTTTATAATAAAACTTCAATGAAGATACAAATATTGCTAATATATATTTTCTATAAATCAAGTCGAAATTAAGAAAATTTGACTTATACAGTTGGCCGATGAGCCCAGGACTGTGTGCTTCTAGTCTAGCAGATAGTCTCCTATCGGTTGCGTCACATGGCCACATCTTGTGGTGCATCGAGGCACACATATTCCGACAAATTCCATCTCTATCTGTTGACCTCTGATCGCAACAACCGCAGCTGCACGCTCTACCGGCCAGCGCCCATGGCCGGACAAGAGCAGCAACGCCGGCGGAGAATCGTGCTGTTCCCGCTGCCGTTCCAGGGCCACATCAGCCCTATGCTCCAGGTCGCCGCGCTGCTCCATGCGCGGGGCCTCGCCGTGACGGTCCTCCACACCGGCTTCAACGCCCCCGACCCCACGCGCCACCCGGCCGAGTTCACCTTCGTCCCCATCCACGAGTCGTTCCCAGCCGAGGTCACCTCCCCCGGCGCCGACATCGTCACGCAGCTCCTGGCCCTGAACGCCGCCTGCGAGGCGCCCTTCCGTGCGGCCCTCGCGTCGCTGCTGCTGGGTGGTGGCCAGGACGTCGCGTGCGCGGTGGTCGACGGGCAGTGCTACTCGGCGCTGAGCGCGGCGCACCAGCTGGGCGTCCTCGCGCTCGCGCTGCGGACGGACAGCGCCGCCACGTTCCGCAGCATGCTCGCGTACCCACGGCTGCGCGACGCCGGTTTAGTTCCCGTCAAAGGCAAGTAAAAGCAAGACCAAACTCGCACTGGATCGGATCGATCTTGGGACGCACATGTCACTGTTGGAATTGATCTCCCACCGATTAGGCCCAACGGCCTAATTGGGCCTTGACTCGCGCCCTGATCGGGGGCGCTCAACCCATTAGCGGTTGGTGGGCCCCGTCGCACAGTGCCATATAAGAAGGGGGTGGGAGCCACGGGCTGAGTGAGAGAGTTCCACTGCCATTGCCCCTACTCACCGTCTAGCACGGGCTGAGTGAGAGAGTTCCACTGCCATTGCCCCTACTCACCGTCTAGCCCTAGCCGATCCTGAGGGCGGCACTGCCAGCGGTGGGATGCCCCACCAGTGCCTCCACTGCATCACCGTCTCTCCTCCACCGACGCAGATGGTCAGGTATCTCTACCCCTTTCTCCCTTCTTGTCTCTTTTCCCTGTAAGTCTTTGGTTCCCCTCATGTTTTATACACTGGCAAAGGTCACTACCCGCTAGATCTACCACTGGACGTTCTTAAGTATTCAACATTGGTATCGGAGCTGGTTTTCTAGTGTGTAGATCTAGTCTGGGCCAGAAAAGTTAAAAGAAAAGAGATATACCCGATTTCGAATCGGGAAAAGGATCACAGAACCCTAACCCTAACTGACCCCGCCGCCATGCGGGAACAGACCCCGCCGCCACGTGGGAGAGACAGCCGAGCCACGCGGGCTCGGGCTCAGAACAAAGAAAGGGAGCCGCGGGCTCCAACACTGGGCACCACCGTGGTTTCCCTCGACGGTGCCGCGCGCGGCTCCGGCCGCACGCGCGCGCCAGCGAGAGGAACCACGTCGGCGCCGCCTCCAACCCTCCTCCGGCCACCATGGCCGGCAGCGCTGCTGCTCTTCACACTCGGATGTGGCTAAGGAGGCTGAGGGAGGGGTCACAGAAAGGAAAAGGCGGAGTTTTTCCCCACCGGCCGCCACCTTTTTCCTTCCTCCGGTCACCTAGGGTGGCTACCGCAGCCGTTTTGTGTATAGCGCGAGCGGAGAGGAGGAAAGAGGTAGAGAAAAGAAAGAAGGAAGAAGAAATGGAGCTGGATCTCACTGGCGACCCTTCTTCTTCAACGGCGCCGGTGGCCCCATGGCCGCCGCCGCTGTGGCCGCCGAGAGTGGCGAGAGTAGAAGAGGGGAAGGGGAAAAGAAAGCAAGAGAAAGGAAAGGCAAAGAAAAGGTTTATTGTCTTCTAATTTGAAGGGCAGTTATAGTTATTCAGTAAATGAAGAAAAGTTAAGATAAATTATAATATTGTTATTTTCTGACCAACGTTGATGATAATAATATTATAAGTTTATTTAAGAGTTCATGTTTAAAGAAAATTATGATATTGTTATTTTCTAACCAACGTTGATGATAACAATATTATAATTCTATGAATTTTATTTTTAAAGTTTAAATCTCTGATGAATTTTGCATCAAAGTGACCAATTTTTCAGAGAATAGATAAGAGACAATAGATGCTCCAGAGCGAGCAGAATGTAATGTATTTTCATGTTTCCGCTGCAATGATGATGATGATCTTCAAAATTAGAATTTAATTTTGAAGAGGGTTATTGTCACACCCATTTTTAAGGACAAAAATAGGATGCATAAAGTACTCATGTGCGCCCCAGGTCATGATCGCACACATAAGCAGACAAATTACATAGTATCATCACAGTGCTTATTACATAACGAATATATGTTTAAAACATAGTCTTGAACAATAAACAATAATATCTAATGATAATCTCCAGCGGAAACTCCACACAGGGACACGGTTGACTGGTTGACACCAAGACTAGTACTCATTACGGTAATCCTCATCATAATCTTCATCTGTTATGGTGGAAATAGCAAGAGTGAGTCCATGTCGAACTCAACAAATATAACACAGGGTTCATGAGGCTCAAATGGCTAGACACTGTTTAACTGCGGTTAGCTTTTAATCTTATAACTTACATTTGAGTAGCATCAAGATAAACCACTTCCCATTAAAGAACCAATGATCAATTGCGATAATGATAACGAATAACATTAACAAGAGCATAATATTAATCAACAATAATTAAACATAATATAACAATGGTGATCATCTATTCCGTAAGAATACCCAAGGCCGCTCGTATCCGTGAGCACGGCTAGTATACCAGTTTTTTAACTCTGCGCAGAGGTGTACACTTTCACTGTGAGTCATGATTTCCAAATGAGTGGGGAGATCAAGCCCAAACACCCAAAAACCATATAAAGCCACTCAAGAGTTCGTCTAACAAGTTAGGGCCATTAGATTCACTCGGCAGGCAGATGTAGAACCCCCCTTCCCTGTGGCACAACAACCGCAGCCTATACACACTAGGCCAGGGGCTCGCACTACACCCAACGTGGCAAGCCATTCTTACGCCATTTAAGGTAACCTCTAACAAGCTAGAAAAGGTCTCTTGAACAACTAAAGCCAGAGCCATATAGCCCTCACAGCTGTACTGTCAATCCCGGTTAATGCTTACAGATAAGTCCTTATGGAGAGTAACTAGAGCAACAAAAATAACACATAGGCTCTAGTCCCCTTTTAACAATAATTAAACCATCTTAATAATTGGTTGCTTGATCCATTATTCATATCACAAGATCATTGTTCTTAAATTAAGCACTAGCCATAGCTACCCATATGCATACCCAAGGTTGACAAGGAATCAAGACATCAAACACTAAGTTATAATCTCTAAGGTTGTCAAGGTAAGCATATGCATATGTATGATAATTTTGATGAATAGGTAACAAGGATGGTCCTGTGTTATACTTGCCTTGATCAAAGCTCTCCAAATAGTACTGCTGACTTGGCTCAAAGTAATACTCCGAATCGTCCAAAAACTGCTCACCTTCTATTCTCGATCATCAATCAACAACATACATGCATCCAATCAAACATACACGAAGCAAACAAATAGATATAATTAGAACAGTACACCAACAGTAACAAAACAGTAATAAAAGTTTATAAAACTCTTCTACACGTTTCTACGATCACACAGACGTAAAGATCACCAAAATCGGAGTTAAAACGTAGAAGTTATGAATTTTCCAAGATTTCCTATTGATTAATAAATACTTAATTATAAACTCGAAAAATAAATTATCAAAACTAACTGTAAAATTATACTAACATGTAGAGTTCACAATTACGAACCTAACGCAATTTGAATGGATCAAATCGGAGTTAAAACGAAGTTTTTATGGCTAAAACAGTGCTAGTGGCAAAACTGTGAATTACTGAAAACGTATTTTTGAATTACCCGATTAAAAATACGTTTTCAAAATAGAAAAGCGTATTCTCAGTGTTACGCCTTGGGACCGCGGGTTGTTTACTAAAAAGTGCAGGGTCTCTTTAGAAAGATTCACAGCGAAGGGGTATCTTCTATTTTCAGTCGTCGATCTCAAGATGGACGGCTCCCGTTCACCAGCGAGTCTACAGTACACATCCCGATCTTCTCTTCCCCATCACCGGCCGCCGGCCACCGCGCCCGCCATAGCACCTCGCCGGAGTACACCGGTTCTCCCATTCCCGACCACCGTTCCTTCCCCTACCAGCTCCAATCGGTGGAGGAGCTCCACGCGATCACATCTACGCGAAAACCAACTACCTACGGTCGCCGAACGCAATACGCGACGACAAGGAAGCGGCGGCTCCATAGCCGACCCGACGGCGAGCTCCAACACCTCGATTCACCTCACCAAAACTTCAATTGAAAGCATAGAAAGCAAGAGGAGAAGAAGATAAACTCACCTAGGTAAAGAAATCGGCCCCGATTCCTCCCCGACGGTCTCAACCCCGCTCAACCAAAACCGCCAACACCTCAAACCCTAAACCTTGGATTCTCGGTGGTATAGATCACGTTTTAGATGAAAAACGGAACATAGGAGGTCCCCTTTTCCTATTTATAGCTTCGATTTACCGGAAACCATCACCAAATCCCAGAGGATCGATTCGGTTGAGATACGGTAGAAGGAGTCCGTCCCGGTTACGACCGGAGGTGGAAGAAGCGGCTGACAAACCGGTCCCACTAGTCAGCGAAAAGAGAGAGGAGGGTTCGGCTGCTGCGGCTTGCGTCACTGGGCCGCGCGGCTGCTGCAGGATCCGGCCGACTGGGCCGTGACGATGGACCGAACCGACGCTGCTGGGCCGCGATTCAGCCAGGCCGGCCTTCCCGCGAAAAAAAAACAAAACAGCCGGTCCAATGGACTTCCAGGCCGCCAGCAGGTAATCTGGTAAGCTGCTTCTTCTTTTTTTTTTCTATTTGTTTATTTTCCAAAATATTTCAAATACTTCCTAAACCAAAATAAAAATAAAATAAAACAAATATAACAGCACACAATAAAATATATGCAACAGCATGAATGCAACACAAAATTTATTTTGGTATTATTTTAGTTTTGTAATTATTTATTATCTATTTCATTCAAATTTTGTTATCCCAAAAATTAGGGTGTTACAAATTCTACCCCCCTTAAAAGAATCTCGTCCTCGAGATTGGATTGCTTACTCAAACAACTGCGGATGTGATTTTCTCAATTCATCCTCTCTTTCCCAAGTTGCCTCTGCCTCTGAATATCGATTCCACTGTACTTTGCACATCTTAATAACCCGACTTCGAGTAACCCTCTCAGCAGTCTCTAAAATCTTAATCGGAACCTCTTCATATGTAAGATCCTCATTAACAGTCAATTCTTCCAAAGGTATCTGCTCCTCAGGCACCCTCAAACACTTCTTAAGTTGTGAAACATGAAACACATCATGCACCCCAGATAAATTCTCAGGTAACTCTAATTGATAAGCAACTTCCCCACGTCTAGCAATAACTTTAAATGGTCCAACATACCTTGGTGCTAGTTTACCTTTCATGTTAAATCTCTTCACACTTCTCATAGGTGACACCTTCAAATAAACATAATCACCTACTTCAAAAACTAGATCTCTTCTCCTATTATCAGCATAACTCTTCTGACGAGACTGTGCCACTCTCAAATTCTCACGAATCACTCGCACTTGATCTTCTGCGTTTCTAAGAACATCTGTACCAAACACCTGAGATTCACCTGTCTGATCCCAAAACAATGGGGTTCTACACTTACGTCCATACAAAGCTTCAAACGGTGCCATCTTAAGACTCTGTTGATAACTATTATTGTAAGAAAATTCTGCATAAGGCAAACTCTTATCCCAACTAGTTCCATATTGCAATGCACAGGCTCTCAACATATCCTCTAATACCTGGTTGGTCCTTTCAGTCTGTCCATCTGTCTGTGGATGATATGCTGTACTAAAGTTTAGCTTAGTTCCTAAAGATTCATGTACAACCTTCCAAAAATGTGATGTAAATTGCGAACCTCGATCAGATACAATCTTCTTCGGAACTCCATGCAAACACACTATCCTCTCCATATACAACTCTGCCAATTTTGGTCCTTGATAGGTAGTTCTAACTGGTATAAAATGAGCAACTTTAGTCAAACGATCTACTATCACCCAAATAGAGTCATAACCTTTCTGAGTACGAGGTAACCCCACTATAAAGTCCATACCAACTTCTTCCCACTTCCACTCAGGAATCTTCATTGGTTGCAACAATCCTGCAGGTCTCTGATGCTCAGCTTTTACCCTCTGACACGTGTCACATATTGCTACATACTCAGCCACATCTCGCTTTAATCCAACCCACCAATATTTCTGTTTAAGATCCAAATACATCTTAGTACTACCAGGATGAATAGAATAAGCTGACTCATGAGCCTCACGAAGAATTGCCTGTCTAATAGCTTGATCCTCAGGTACACACAGCCTCTTTCCAAACCACAAAATTCCATTATCATCCATTCTAAAGCCCGGTGATTTACCAATCACTATATCCTCCGCTATCTTCTTTAGTTTCTCATCCTTCAATTGACCCTTATAGATCTCTTGCTCTAAAGTAGGCTCTATTACTAATTCCATTGCATTAGTAACAATTCCCAAGTTCAGATATTCAAATTCGACACATAACTCACTAGTCATAGACAATGTTCTTATCTCATTGGCATAACTTTTCCTACTAAGAGCATCAGCTACTACATTAGCCTTACCAGGATGATAGTGTATCTCAATATCATAATCCTTAATCAACTCCAACCATCTGCGTTGCCTCAAATTCAGATCTGACTGAGTGAAAATATACTTCAAACTCTTATGATCAGTGTATATATCACTCTTATGTCCAATCAAATAATGTCTCCAAATCTTTAAAGCATGAACAACAGCTGCTAACTCCAAATCATGTGTAGGATAATTCAACTCATGCTTTCTCAACTGTCTAGATGCATAAGCCACAACTCTACCTTCTTGCATAAGAACACATCCCAAACCTTGACGAGAAGCATCACAATAAATAGAAAACTTCTTACTCAAATCTGGTAAAACCAAAACTGGCGCTGTAGTCAACCTCTTCTTCAACTCCTCAAAACTAGCTTGACATTTATCAGACCACACAAATTTAGCATTCTTTTCTAACAGAGAGGTCATAGGTTTAGCAAGTTTAGAAAACCCTTCAATGAACCGTCTATAATATCCAGCTAAACCCAAGAAACTGCGAATCTCACCAACATCTGTAGGTGGTTTCCAATTCAATACATCCTTCACCTTGCCTGGATCCACTGATATACCTCCATTAGAAACAATATGACCAAGAAAAGAAACTTCCTTCAACCAAAACTCACATTTACTTCGCTTCGCATACAGTTTATGCTCTCTAAGCTTTTGCAATACCCAATCTCAAATGTTCAGCATGCTCTACCTCTGTCTTGGAAAATACTAGTATATCATCAATAAACACTACCACAAACTTATCCAAGTATTCCATGAACACCTTATTCATCATGTACATAAAGTATGCAGGTGCATTGGTCAATCCAAACGACATAACAGTA
>CM039583.1:17476779-17511779 GCA_022457205.1 Saccharum spontaneum | reverse complement strand
TACAATTTTTCTAAAAATCACTTATCATAGGCCACAAAGTAGCATTTATTTCGGTAAAATCTTGCAATTCCGTCAAAGATGTCTGGGTCCACCCTTGTTCTGAAATGAGCTAGGTAGGACAGGAATGACACATAAAAAGTTAGGGTGGATAGGACAGATGATGCCATTATCAATTACATCACTTATGCAGGCCATTAATCAACACTGGTGGCTGTGACACCAACGTCTACTGACGCTGATTTCAGGGGCAAATTGAAAACCATGAGAACTTGCCTTCCGGATATGGAATCGAGCTAGATTTTTTTTCATGGCTATAGAATCACTTGCCTCACCCTATAGAACCTAAATTGGCAATAGTGCACCCTAGGAGATTTTTTCTAAAAATCACTTATCATAGGCCATAAACTAGCATTTGTTTCAGCGAAATCCTGCAATTCCATCGAAGATGTTTGGATCCACCCGTGTTCCGGAACAAGCTGGGTAGGACAAGAATGGCACATAGAAAGTTAGGGTGGGTACTTTATATGATGTCACTATCAATTACATCACTTACCCAAGCTATTAATGAACACTGATGGCCATGACACCGTGGACTACCGACGCAGATTTCACGGCAAATTGAAAGCCATGAGAACTTTGCCTTCCGTATATGGAACTGAGCTAATTTTTTTTTCATGACTGTAGAATCACTTGCCTCACCATAGAGAATCTGAATTGGTAAAAGTGAACCCCGATAGATTTTTCAAAAAATCATTTATCTTAGGACACAAAGTTGTATTTGTTTTGGTGAAATCTTGCAAATCCGTTGAAGATGTCTGGGTCCACCCATGTTCCAAAACGAGCTGGGTCGGACAGGAATGGCACATAGAAAGTTAGGGTGGATAGGACAGATGATGCCATTATCAATTACATCACTTATGCAGGCCATTAATCAACACAGGTGTCCGTGACACCAACGTCTACTGACGCTGATTTCAGGGCAAATTGAAAACCATGAGAACTTTGCCTTCGGGATATGGAATCGAGCTAGATTTTTTTTCATGGCTATAGAATCACTTGCCTCACCATATAGAACCTAAATTGGCAACAGTGGACCCCAGGAGATTTTTTTCTAAAAATCACTTATCATAGGTCACAAACTAGCATTTGTTTCAGCGAGATCTTGCAATTCCATCGAAGATGTTTGGATCCACCCGTCTTCTGAAATGAGCTAGGTAGGACAGGAATGGCACATAGAAAGTTTGGGTGGGCACTTTAGATGATGTCACTATCAATTACATCACTTACCCAAGCTATTAACGAACACTGATGGCCATGACACCGTGGACTACCCACGTAGATTTCACGGCAAATTGAAAACCATGAGAACTTTGCCTTCCGGATATGGAACCGAGCTAAATTTTTTTTCATGACTGTAGAATCACTTGCCTCACCAAAGAGAATCTGAATTGGTAAAAGTGAACCCATATAGATTTTTCTAAAAATCATTTATCTTAGGGCACAAAGTTGCATTTGTTTTGGTGAAATCTTGCAAATCCGTCGAAGATGTCTGGGTCCACCCATGTTCCAAAACGAGCTGGGTCAGATAGGAATGGCATATAGAAAGTTTGGGTGGACACTTTAGATGATGTCACTTTCAATTACATCACTTACTCAGACTGTTAATGAATGCTGGTGGCCACGACACCGGGGACTGCCGACGCAGATTTCAGGGCAAATTAAAAACCATGAGAACTTTGCCTTCTGGATACGAAATTGAGCTAGATTTTTTTTCACCGCTGCAGAATCACTTGCATCACCCTAGAGAACCTAAATTAGCAAAAGTGAAACCCTTGAGATTTTTCTAAAAATCATTTGTCATAGGCCACAAAGTAGCATTTGTTTCGGTGAACTCTTGCAATTCTGTCAAAGGTGTCTTGTTCACCCGTGTTCCAAAACGAGCTAGGTAGGACAGGAATGGAACATAGAAAGTTAGGGTGGACACTTTAGATGATGTCACTATCAATTACATCACTTACCCAGGTTATTAATGAAAGCTTGTGGCCGCGACACCGGGGACGGCCGACCCATATTTCAGGGCAAATTGAAAACCATGAGAACGTTGCGTTTCAGATATGGAATCGAGCTAAATTTCTTTTCATGGCTGTAGAATCACTTACCTCACCATAGAGAACCTGAATTAGCAAAAGTGGACCCCTACAATTTTTCTAAAAATCACTTATCATAGGCCACAAAGTAGCATTTATTTCGGTAAAATCTTGCAATTCCGTCAAAGATGTCTGGGTCCACCCATGTTCCAAAACGAGCTGGGTCGGACAGGAATGGCACATAGAAAGTTAGGGTGGATAGGACAGATGATGCCATTATCAATTACATCACTGATGCAGGCCGTTAATCAATACTAGTGTCCGCGACACCAACGTCTACTGACGCTGATTTCAGGGCAAATTGAAAACCATGAGAACTTTGCTTTTGGGATATGGAATCGAGCTAGATTTTTTTTCATGGCTATAGAATCACTTGCCTCACCATATAGAACCTAAATTGGCAACAGTGGACCCCAGGAGATTTTTTTCTAAAAATCACTTATCATAGGCCACAAACTAGCATTTGTTTCAGCGAAATCTTGCAATTCCATCGAAGGTGTTTGGATCCACCGGTCCTCTGAAATGAGCTGGGTAGGACAGGAATGGCACATAGAAAGTTTGGGTGGGCACTTTAGACGATGTCACTATCAATTACATCACTTACCCAAGCTATTAACGAACACTGATGGCCATGACACCGTGGACTACCCACGCAGATTTCACGGCAAATTGAAAACCATGAGAACATTGCCTTCCGGATATGGAACCGAGCTAATTTTGTTTTCATGACTGTAGAATCACTTGCCTCACCAAAGAGAATCTGAATTGGTAAAAGTGAACCCATATAGATTTTTCTAAAAATCATTTATCTTAGGGCACAAAGTTGCATTTGTTTTGGTGAAATCTTGCAAATCCGTCGAAGATGTCTGGGTCCACCCATGTTCCAAAACGAGCTGGGTCGGATAGGAATGGCATATAGAAAGTTTGGGTGGACACTTTAGATGATGTCACTTTCAATTACATCACTTACTCAGACTGTTAATGAATGCTGGTGGCCACGACACCGGGGACTGCCGACGCAGATTTCAGGGCAAATTAAAAATCATGAGAACTTTGCCTTCCGGATACGAAATTGAGCTAGATTTTTTTTCACCACTGTAGAATCACTTGCATCACCCTAGAGAACCTAAATTAGAAAAAGTGAAACCCTTGAGATTTTTCTAAAAATCGTTTGTCATAGGCCACAAAGTGGCATTTGTTTCGGTGAACTCTTGCAATTCTGTCGAAGGTGTCTTGTTCACCCGTGTTCCAAAACGAGCTGGGTAGGACAGGAATGGAACATAGAAAGTTAGGGTGGACACTTTAGATGATGTCACTATCAATTACATCACTTACCCAGGTTATTAATGAAAGCTTGTGGCCACGATACCGGGGACGGCCGACCCATATTTCAGGGCAAATTGAAAACCATGAGAACGTTGCGTTTCGGATATGGAATCGAGCTAAATTTCTTTTCATGGCTGTAGAATCACTTACCTCACCATAGAGAACCTGAATTAGCAAAAGTGGACCCCTACAATTTTTCTAAAAATCACTTATCATAGGCCACAAAGTAGCATTTATTTCGGTAAAATCTTGCAATTCCGTCAAAGATGTCTAGGTCCACCCATGTTCCAAAACGAGCTGGGTCGGACAGGAATGGCACATAGAAAGTTACGGTGGATAGGACAGATGATGCCATTATCAATTACATCACTGATGCAGGCCGTTAATCAACACTGGTGTCCGCGACACCAACGTCTACTGACGCTGATTTCAGGGCAAATTGAAAACCATGAGAACTTTGCCTTCGGGATATGGAATCGAGCTAGATTTTTTTTCATGGCTATAGAATCACTTGCCTCACCATATAGAACCTAAATTGGCAACAGTGGACCCCAGGAGATTTTTTTCTAAAATTCACTTATCATAGGCCACAAACTAGCATTTGTTTCAGCGAAATCTTGCAATTCCATCGAAGGTGTTTGGATCCACCGGTCTTCTGAAATGAGCTGGGTAGGACAGGAATGGCACATAGAAAGTTTGGGTGGGCACTTTAGATGATGTCACTATCAATTACATCACTTACCCAAGCTATTAACGAACACTGATGGCCATGACACCGTGGACTACCCACGCAGATTTCACGGCAAATTGAAAACCATGAGAACTTTGCCTTCCGGATATGGAACCGAGCTAAATTTTTTTTCATGACTATAGAATCACTTGCCTCACCATAGAGAATCTGAATTGGTAAAAGTGAACCCATATAGATTTTTCTAAAAATCATTTATCTTAGGGCACAAAGTTGCATTTGTTTTGGTGAATTCTTGCAAATCCGTCGAAGATGTCTGGGTCCACCCATGTTCCAAAACGAGCTGGGTCGGACAGGAATGGCATATAGAAAGTTTGGGTGGACACTTTAGATGATGTCACTTTCAATTACATCACTTACTTAGACTGTTAATGAATGCTGGTGGCCACGACACCGGGGACTGCCGACGCAGATTTCAGGGCAAATTGAAAACCATGAGAACTTTGCCTTCCGGATACGAAATTGAGCTAGATTTTTTTCACCACTACAGAATCACTTGCATCACCCTAGAGAACCTAAATTAGCAAAAGTGGAACCCTTGAGATTTTTCTAAAAATCATTTGTCATAGGCCACAAAGTGGCATTTGTTTCGGTGAACTCTTGCAATTCTATCGAAGGTGTCTTGTTCACCCGTGTTCCAAAACGAGCTGGGTAGGACTGGAATGTAACATAGAAAGTTAGGGTAGACACTTTAGATGATGTCACTATCAATTACATCATTTACCCAGGTTATTAATGAAAGCTTGTGGCCGCGACACCGGGGACGGCTGACCCATATTTCAGGGCAACTTGAAAACCATGAGAACGTTGCCTTTCGAATATGGAATCGAGCTAAATTTCTTTTCATAGAAGTAGAATCACTTACCTCACCATAGAGAACTTGAATTAGCAAAAGTGGACCCCTACAATTTTTCTAAAAATCACTTATCATAGGACACAAAGTAGCATTTATTTCGGTAAAATCTTGCAATTCCGTCAAAGATGTCTGGGTCCACCCTTGTTCTGAAATGAGCTGGGTAGGACAGGAATGACACATAAAAAGTTAGGGTGGATAGGACAGATGATTACATCACTTATGCAGGCCATTAATCAACACTGGTGGCTGCGACACCAACGTCTACTGACGCTGATTTCAGGGCAAATTGAAACCATGACAACTTTGCCTTCCGGATATGGAATCGAGCTAGATTTTTTTTCATGGCTATAGAATCACTTGCCTCACCCTATAGAACCTAAATTGGCAATAGTGGACCCTAGGAGATTTTTTCTAAAAATCACTTATCATAGGCCATAAACTAGCATTTGTTTCAGCGAATCTTGCAATTCCATCGAAGATATTTGGATCCACCCGTGTTCCAAAACAAGCTGGGTAGGACAAGAATGGCACATAGAAAGTTAGGGTGGGTACTTTATATGATGTCACTATCAATTACATCACTTACCCAAGCTATTAATGAACACTGATGGCCATGACACCGTGGACTACCGACGCAGATTTCACGGCAAATTGAAAGCCATGAGAACTTTGCCTTCCGTATATGGAACCGAGCTAATTTTTTTTCTTGACTGTAGAATCACTTGCCTCACCATAGAGAATCTGAATTGGTAAAAGTGAACCCTGATAGATTTTTCAAAAAATCATTTATCTTAGGACACAAAGTTGCATTTGTTTTGGTGAAATCTTGCAAATCCGTTGAAGATGTCTGGGTCCACCCATGTTTCAAAACGAGCTGGGTCGGACAGGAATGGCACATAGAAAGTTAGGGTGGATAGGACAGATGATGCCATTATCAATTACATCACTTATGCTGGCCGTTAATCAACACTGGTGTCCGCGACACCAACGTCTACTGACGCTGATTTCAGGGCAAATTGAAAACCATGAGAACTTTGCCTTCGGGATGTGGAATCGAGCTAGATTTTTTTTCATGGCTATAGAATCACTTGCCTCACCCTATAGAACCTAAATTGGCAACAGTGGACCCCAGGAGATTTTTTTCTAAAAAACACTTAACATAGGCCACAAACTAGCATTTGTTTCAGTGAGATCTTGCAATTCCATCGAAGATGTTTGGATCCACCCGTCTTCTGAAATGAGCTAGGTAGGACAGGAACGACACATAGAAAGTTTGGGTGGGCACTTTAGACGATGTCACTATCAATTACATCACTTACCCAAGCTATTAATGAACACTGATGGCCATGACACCGTGGACTACCCACGCAGATTTCACGGCAAATTTAAAACCATGAGAACTTTGCCTTCCGGATATGGAACCGAGCTAAATTTTTTTTCATGACTGTAGAATCACTTGCCTCACCATAGAGAATCTGAATTGGTAAAAGTGAACCCATATAGATTTTTCTAAAAATCATTTATCTTAGGGCACAAAGTTGCATTTGTTTTGGTGAAATCTTGCAAATCCGTCGAAGATGTCTGGGTCCACCCATGTTCCAAAACGAGCTGGGTCGGACAGGAATGGCATATAGAAAGTTTGGGTGGACACTTTAGATGATATCAATTTCAATTACATCACTTACTCAGACTGTTAATGAATGCTGGTGGCTACGACACCGGGGACTGCCGACGCAGATTTCAGGACAAATTGAAAACCATGAGAACTTTGCCTTCCAGATACGAAATCGAGCTAGATTTTTTTTCACCGCTGTAGAATCACTTGCATCACCCTAGAGAACCTAAATTAGAAAAAGTGAAACCCTTGAGATTTTTCTAAAAATCGTTTGTCATAGGCCACAAAGTGGCATTTGTTTCGGTGAACTCTTGCAATTCTGTCGAAGGTGTCTTGTTCACCCGTGTTCCAAAACGAGCTGGGTAGGACAGGAATGGAACATAGAAAGTTAGGGTGGACACTTTAGATGATGTCACTATCAATTACATCACATACCCAGGTTATTAATGAAAGCTTGTGGCCGCGACACCGGGGACGGCCGACCCATATTTCAGGGCAAATTGAAAACCATGAGAACGTTGCGTTTTGGATATGGAATCGAGCTAAATTTCTTTTCATGGCTGTAGAATCACTTACCTCACCATAGAGAACCTGAATTAGCAAAAGTGGACCCCTACAATTTTTCTAAAAATCACTTATCATAGGCCACAAAGTAGCATTTATTTTGGTAAAATCTTGCAATTCCGTCAAAGATGTCTGGGTCCACCCATGTTCCAAAACGAGCTGGGTCGGACAGGAATGGCACATAGAAAGTTAGGGTGGATAGGAATGGATAATGCCATTACCAATTACATCACTGATGCAGGCCGTTAATCAACACTGGTGTCCGCGACACCAACGTCTACTGACGCTGATTTCAGGGCAAATTGAAAACCATGAGAACTTTGCCTTCGGGATATGGAATCGAGCTAGATTTTTTTTCAGGGCTATAGAATCACTTGCCTCAACATATAGAACCTAAATTGGCAACAGTGGACCCTAGGAGATTTTTTTCTAAAATTCACTTATCATAGGCCACAAACTAGCATTTGTTTCAGCGAAATCTTACAATTCCATCGAAGGTGTTTGGATCCACCGGTCTTCTGAAATGAGCTGGGTAGGACAGGAATGGCACATAGAAAGTTTGGGTGGGCACTTTAGACGATGTCACTATCAATTGCATCACTTACCCAAGCTATTAACGAACACTGATGGCCATGACACCGTGGACTACCCACGCAGATTTCACGGCAAATTGAAAACCATGAGAACTTTGCCTTCCGGATATGGAACCGAGCTAAATTTTTTTCATGACTATAGAATCACTTGCCTCACCATAGAGAATCTGAATTGGTAAAAGTGAACCCATATAGATTTTTCTAAAAATCATTTATCTTAGGGCACAAAGTTGCATTTGTTTTGGTGAATTCTTGCAAATCCGTCGAAGATGTCTGGGTCCACCCATGTTCCAAAACGAGCTGGGTCGGACAGGAATGGCATATAGAAAGTTTGGGTGGACACTTTAGATGATGTCACTTTCAATTACATCACTTACTCAGTCTGTTAATGAATGCTGGTGGCCACGACACCGGGGACTGCCGACCCATATTTCAGGGCAAATTGAAAACCATGAGAACTTTGCCTTCCGGATATGAAATTTAGCTAGATTTTTTTTCACCACTGCAGAATCACTTGCATCACGCTAGAGAACCTAAATTAGCAAAAGTGAAACCCTTGAGATTTTTCTAAAAATCATTTGTCATAGGCCACAAAGTGGCATTTGTTTCGGTGAACTCTTGCAATTCTATCGAAGGTGTCTTGTTCACCCGTGTTCCAAAATGAGCTAGGTAGGACAGGAATGTAACATAGAAAGTTAGGGTAGAAACTTTAGATGATGTCACTATCAATTACATCACTTACCCAGGTTATTAATGAAAGCTTGTGGCCGCGACACCGGGGACGGCCGACCCATATTTCAGGGCAAATTGAAAACCATGAGAACGTTGCCTTTCGGATATGGAATCGAGCTAAATTTCTTTTCATGGAAGTAGAATCACTTACCTCACCATAGAGAACTTGAATTAGCAAAAGTGGACCCCTACAATTTTTCTAAAAATCACTTATCATAGGCCACAAAGTAGCATTTATTTCGGTAAAATCTTGCAATTCCGTCAAAGATGTCTGGGTCCACCCTTGTTCTGAAATGAGCTGGGTAGGACAGGAATGACACATAAAAAGTTAGGGTGGATAGGACAGATGATGCCATTATCAATTACATCACTTATGCAGGCCATTAATCAACACTGGTGGCTGCGACACCAACGTCTACTGACGCTGATTTCAGGTCAAATTGAAAACCATGACAACTTTGCCTTCCGGATATGGAATCGAGCTAGATTTTTTTCATGGCTATAGAATCACTTGCCTCACCCTATAGAACCTAAATTGGCAATAGTGGACCCTAGGAGATTTTTTCTAAAAATCACTTATCATAGGCCATAAACTAGCATTTGTTTCAGTGAAATCTTGCAATTCCATCGAAGATGTTTGGATCCACCCGTGTTCCGAAACAAGCTGGGTAGGACAAGAATGGCACATAGAAAGTTAGGGTGGGTACTTTATATGATGTCACTATCAATTACATCACTTACCCAAGCTATTAATGAACACTGATGGCCATGACACCGTGGACTACCCACGCAGATTTCACGACAAATTTAAAACTATGAGAACTTTGCCTTCCGAATATGGAACCGAGCTAAATTTTTTTTCATGACTGTAGAATCACTTGCCTCACCATAGAGAATCTGAATTGGTAAAAGTGAACTCCTATAGATTTTTCTAAAAATCATTTATCTTAGGGCACAAAGTTGTATTTGTTTTGGTGAAATCTTGCAAATCCGTCGAAGATGTCTGGGTCCACCCATGTTCCAAAACGAGCTGGGTCGGACAGGAATGGCATATAGAAAGTTTGGGTGGACACTTTAGATGATATCAATTTCAATTACATCACTTACTCAGACTGTTAATGAATGCTGGTGGCTACGACACCGGGGACTGCCGACGCAGATTTCAGGACAAATTGAAAACCATGAGAACTTTGCCTTCCAGATACGAAATCGAGCTAGATTTTTTTTCACCACTGCAGAATCACTTGAATCACCCTAGAGAAACTAAATTAGCAAAAGTGAAACCCTTGAGATTTTTCTAAAAATCATTTGTCATAGGCCACAAAGTGGCATTTATTTCGGTGAACTCTTGCAATTCTGTCGAAGGTGTCTTGTTCACCCATGTTCCAAAATGAGCTGGGTAGGACAGGAATGGAACATAGAAAGTTAGGGTGGACACTTTAGATGATGTCACTATCAATTACATCACTTACCTAGGTTATTCATGAAAGCTTGTGGCCGCGACACCAGGGACGTCTGACCCATATTTCAGGGTAAATTGAAAACCATGAGAACGTTGCCTTTCGGATATGGAATCAAGCTAAATTTCTTTTCATGGCTGTAGAATCACTTACCTCACCCTAGAGAACCTGAATTAGCAAAAGTGGACCCCTACAATTTTTCTAAAAATCACTTATCATAGGCCAAAAAGTAGCATTTATTTCGGTAAAATCTTACAATTCCCTCAAAGATGTCTAGGTCCACCCTTGTTCTGAAATGAGCTGGTTAGGACAGGAATGACACATAAAAAGTTAGGGTGGATAGGACAGATGATGCCATTATCAATTACATCACATATGCGGGCCATTAATCAACACTGGTGGCTGCGACACCAACGTCTACTGACGCTGATTTCAGGGCAAATTGAAAACCATGAGAACTTTGCCTTCCGGATATGCAATCGAGCTAGATTTTTTTCGTGGCTATAGAATCACTTGCCTCATCCTATAGAACCTAAATTGGCAACAGTGGACCCTAGGAGATTTTTTTCTAAAAATCACTTATCATAGGCCATAAACTAGCATTTGTTTCAGCGAAATCTTGCAATTCCGTCGAAGATGTTTGGATCCACCCGTGTTTCGAAACAAGCTGGGTAGGACAAGAATGGCACATAGAAAGTTAGGGTGAGTACTTTATATGATGTCACTATCAATTACATCACTTACCCAAGCTATTAATGAACACTGATGGCCATGACACCGTGGACTACCGACGCAGATTTCACGGCAAATTGACAACCATGAGAACTTTGCCTTCCGGATATGGAACCAAGCTAAATTTTTTTTCATGACTGTAGAATCACTTGCCTCACCATAGAGAATCTGAATTGGTAAAAGTGAACCCATATAGATTTTTCTAAAAATCATTTATCTTAGGGCACAAAGTTGCATTTGTTTTGGTGAAATCTTGCAAATCCGTCGAAGATGTCTGGGTCCACCCATGTTCCAAAACGAGCTGGGTCGGACAGGAATGGCATATAGAAAGTTTGGGTGGACACTTTAGATGATATCAATTTCAATTACATCACTTACTCAGACTGTTAATGAATGCTGGTGGCTACGACACCGGGGACTGCCGACGCAGATTTCAGGACAAATTGAAAACCATGAGAACTTTGCCTTCCAAATACGAAATCGAGCTAGATTTTTTTTCACCGCTGTAGAATCACTTGCATCACCCTAGAGAACCTAAATTATAAAAAGTGAAACCCTTGAGATTTTTCTAAAAATCGTTTGTCATAGGCCACAAAGTGGCATTTGTTTCGGTGAACTCTTGCAATTCTGTCGAAGGTGTCTTGTTCACCCATGTTCCAAAACGAGCTGGGTAGGACAGGAATGGAACATAGAAAGTTAGGGTGGACACTTTAGATGATGTCACTATCAATTACATCACATACCCAGGTTATTAATGAAAGCTTGTGGCCGCGACACCGGGGACGGCCGACCCATATTTCAGGGCAAATTGAAAACCATGAGAACGTTGCGTTTCGGATATGGAATCGAGCTAAATTTCTTTTCATGGCTGTAGAATCACTTACCTCACCATAGAGAACCTGAATTAGCAAAAGTGGACCCCTACAATTTTTCTAAAAATCACTTATCATAGGCCACAAAGTAGCATTTATTTTGGTAAAATCTTGCAATTCCGTCAAAGATGTCTGGGTCCACCCATGTTCCAAAACGAGCTGGGTCGGACAGGAATGGCACATAGAAAGTTAGGGTGGATAGGAATGGATAATGCCATTACCAATTACATCACTGATGCAGGCCGTTAATCAACACTGGTGTCCGCGACACCAACGTCTACTGACGCTGATTTCAGGGCAAATTGATAACCATGAGAACTTTGCCTTCGGGATATGGAATCGAGCTAGATTTTTTTTCAGGGCTATAGAATCACTTGCCTCAACATATAGAACCTAAATTGGCAACAGTGGACCCCAGGAGATTTTTTTCTAAAATTCACTTATCATAGGCCACAAACTAGCATTTGTTTCAGCGAAATCTTACAATTCCATCGAAGGTGTTTGGATCCACCGGTCTTCTGAAATGAGCTGGGTAGGACAGGAATGGCACATAGAAAGTTTGGGTGGGCACTTTAGACGATGTCACTATCAATTGCATCACTTACCCAAGCTATTAACGAACACTGATGGCCATGACACCGTGGACTACCCACACAGATTTCACGGCAAATTGAAAACCATGAGAACTTTGCCTTCCGGATATGGAACCGAGCTAAATTTTTTTCATGACTATAGAATCACTTGCCTCACCATAGAGAATCTGAATTGGTAAAAGTGAACCCATATAGATTTTTCTAAAAATCATTTATCTTAGGGCACAAAGTTGCATTTGTTTTGGTGAATTCTTGCAAATCCGTCGAAGATGTCTGGGTCCACCCATGTTCCAAAACGAGCTGGGTCGGACAGGAATGGCATATAGAAAGTTTGGGTGGACACTTTAGATGATGTCACTTTCAATTACATCACTTACTCAGACTGTTAATGAATGCTGGTGGCCACGACACCGGGGACTGCCGACCCATATTTCAGGGCAAATTGAAAACCATGAGAACTTTGCCTTCCGGATATGAAATTTAGCTAGATTTTTTTTCACCACTGCAGAATCACTTGCATCACGCTAGAGAACCTAAATTAGCAAAAGTGAAACCCTTGAGATTTTTCTAAAAATCATTTGTCATAGGCCACAAAGTGGCATTTGTTTCGGTGAACTCTTGCAATTCTATCGAAGGTGTCTTGTTCACCCGTGTTCCAAAATGAGCTGGGTAGGACAGGAATGTAACATAGAAAGTTAGGGTAGAAACTTTAGATGATGTCACTATCAATTACATCACTTACCCAGGTTATTAATGAAAGCTTGTGGCCGCGACACCGGGGACGGCCGACCCATATTTCAGGGCAAATTGAAAACCATGAGAACGTTGCCTTTCGGATATGGAATCGAGCTAAATTTCTTTTCATGGAAGTAGAATCACTTACCTCACCATAGAGAACTTGAATTAGCAAAAGTGGACCCCTACAATTTTTCTAAAAATCACTTATCATAGGCCACAAAGTAGCATTTATTTCGGTAAAATCTTGCAATTCCGTCAAAGATGTCTGGGTCCACCCTTGTTCTGAAATGAGCTGGGTAGGACAGGAATGACACATAAAAAGTTAGGGTGGATAGGACAGATGATGCCATTATCAATTACATCACTTATGCAGGCCATTAATCAACACTGGTGGCTGCGACACCAACGTCTACTGACGCTGATTTTAGGTCAAATTGAAAACCATGACAACTTTGCCTTCCGGATATGGAATCGAGCTAGATTTTTTTCATGGCTATAGAATCACTTGCCTCACCCTATAGAACCTAAATTGGCAATAGTGGACCCTAGGAGATTTTTTCTAAAAATCACTTATCATAGGCCATAAACTAGCATTTGTTTCAGTGAAATCTTGCAATTCCATCGAAGATGTTTGGATCCACCCGTGTTCCGAAACAAGCTGGGTAGGACAAGAATGGCACATAGAAAGTTAGGGTGGGTACTTTATATGATGTCACTATCAATTACATCACTTACCCAAGCTATTAATGAACACTGATGGCCATGACACCGTGGACTACCCACGCAGATTTCACGGCAAATTTAAAACCATGAGAACTTTGCCTTCCGAATATGGAACCGAGCTAAATTTTTTTTCATGACTGTAGAATCACTTGCCTCACCATAGAGAATCTGAATTGGTAAAAGTGAACTCCTATAGATTTTTCTAAAAATCATTTATCTTAGGGCACAAAGTTGTATTTGTTTTGGTGAAATCTTGCAAATCCGTCGAAGATGTCTGTGTCCACCCATGTTCCAAAACGAGCTGGGTCGGACAGGAATGGCATATAGAAAGTTTGGGTGGACACTTTAGATGATATCAATTTCAATTACATCACTTACTCAGACTGTTAATGAATGCTGGTGGCTACGACACCGGGGACTGCCGACGCAGATTTCAGGACAAATTGAAAACCATGAGAACTTTGCCTTCCAGATACGAAATCGAGCTAGATTTTTTTTCACCACTGCAGAATCACTTGAATCACCCTAGAGAAACTAAATTAGCAAAAGTGAAACCCTTGAGATTTTTCTAAAAATCATTTGTCATAGGCCACAAAGTGGCATTTATTTCGGTGAACTCTTGCAATTCTGTCGAAGGTGTCTTGTTCACCCATGTTCCAAAATGAGCTGGGTAGGACAGGAATGGAACATAGAAAGTTAGGGTGGACACTTTAGATGATGTCACTATCAATTACATCACTTACCTAGGTTATTCATGAAAGCTTGTGGCCGCGACACCAGGGACGTCTGACCCATATTTCAGGGTAAATTGAAAACCATGAGAACGTTGCCTTTCGGATATGGAATCAAGCTAAATTTCTTTTCATGGCTGTAGAATCACTTACCTCACCCTAGAGAACCTGAATTAGCAAAAGTGGACCCCTACAATTTTTCTAAAAATCACTTATCATAGGCCAAAAAGTAGCATTTATTTCGGTAAAATCTTACAATTCCCTCAAAGATGTCTAGGTCCACCCTTGTTCTGAAATGAGCTGGGTAGGACAGGAATGACACATAAAAAGTTAGGGTGGATAGGACAGATGATGCCATTATCAATTACATCACATATGCGGGCCATTAATCAACACTGGTGGCTGCGACACCAACGTCTACTGACGCTGATTTCAGGGCAAATTGAAAACCATGAGAACTTTGCCTTCCGGATATGCAATCGAGCTAGATTTTTTTCGTGGCTATAGAATCACTTGCCTCATCCTATAGAACCTAAATTGGCAACAGTGGACCCTAGGAGATTTTTTTCTAAAAATCACTTATCATAGGCCATAAACTAGCATTTGTTTCAGCGAAATCTTGCAATTCCGTCGAAGATGTTTGGATCCACCCGTGTTTCGAAACAAGCTGGGTAGGACAAGAATGGCACATAGAAAGTTAGGGTGAGTACTTTATATGATGTCACTATCAATTACATCACTTACCCAAGCTATTAATGAACACTGATGGCCATGACACCGTGGACTACCGACGCAGATTTCACGGCAAATTGACAACCATGAGAACTTTGCCTTCCGGATATGGAACCGAGCTAAATTTTTTTTCATGTTTGTAGAATCACTTGCCTCACCATAG
Source organism: Saccharum spontaneum (assembly GCA_022457205.1). Classification (NCBI taxonomy): domain Eukaryota; kingdom Viridiplantae; phylum Streptophyta; class Magnoliopsida; order Poales; family Poaceae; genus Saccharum; species Saccharum spontaneum. The sequence continues at coordinate 17,496,454 of CM039583.1, read as the reverse complement.
AGAATCTGAATTGGTAAAAGTGAACCCCTATAGATTTTTCTAAAAATCATTTATCTTAGGGCACAAAGTTGCATTTGTTTTGGTGAAATCTTGCATATCCGTCGAAGATGTCTGGGTCCACCCATGTTCCAAAACAAGCTGGGTCGTTCAGGAATGGCACATAGAAAGTTAGGGTGGATAGGACAGATGATGCCATTAGCAATTACATCACTTATGCAGGCCGTTAATCAACACTGGTGTCCGCGACACCAACGTCTACTGACGCTGATTTCAGGGCAAATTGAAAACCATGAGAACTTTGCCTTCGGGATATAGAATTGAGCTAGATTTTTTTTTCATGGCTATAGAATCACTTGCCTCACCATATAGAACCTAAATTGGCAACAGTGGACCCCAGGAGATTTTTTCTAAAAATCACTTATCATAGGCCATAAACTAGCATTTGTTTCAGCGAAATCTTGCAATTCCATCGAAGATGTTTGGATCCACCCGTGTTTCGAAACAAGCTGGGTAGGACAAGAATGGCACATAGAAAGTTAGGGTGAGTACTTTATATGATGTCACTATCAATTACATCACTTACCCAAGCTATTAATGAACACTGATGGCCATGACACCGTGGACTACCGACGCAGATTTCACGGCAAATTGACAACCATGAGAACTTTGCCTTCCGGATATGGAACCGAGCTAAATTTTTTTCATGATTGTAGAATCACTTGCCTCACCATAGAGAATCTGAATTGGTAAAAGTGAACCCCTATAGATTTTTCTAAAAATCATTTATCTTAGGGCACAAAGTTGCATTTGTTTTGGTGAAATCTTGCAAATCCGTCGAAGATGTCTGGGTCCACCCATGTTCCAAAACGAGCTGGGTCGGACAGGAAGGGCACATAGAAAGTTAGGGTGGATAGGACAGATGATGCCATTGGCAATTACATCACTTATGCTGGCCGTTAATCAACACTGGTATCCGCGACACCAATGTCTACTGACGCTGATTTCAGGGCAAATTGAAAACCATGAGAACTTTGCCTTCGGGATATAGAATTGAGCTAGATTTTTTTTCATGGCTATAGAATCACTTGCCTCACCATATAGAACCTAAATTGGCAACAGTGGACCCCAGGAGATTTTTCTTTCTAAAAATCACTTATCATAGGCCATAAACTAGCATTTGTTTCAGCGAAATCTTGCAATTCCATCGAAGATGTTTGGATCCACCCGTCTTCCGAAATGAGCTGGGTTGGACAGGAATGGCACATAGAAAGTTTGGGTGGGCACTTTAGATGATGTCACTATCAATTACATCACTTACCCAAGCTATTAACGAACACTGATGGCCATGACACCGTGGACTACCCACGCAGATTTTACGGCAAATTTAAAACCATGAGAACTTTGCCTTCCGAATATGGAACCGAGCTAAATTTTTTTTCATGACTGTAGAATCACTAGCCTCACCATAGAGAATCTGAATTGGTAAAAGTGAACTCCTATAGATTTTTCTAAAAATCATTTATCTTAGGGCACAAAGTTGCATTTGTTTTGGTGAAATCTTGCAAATCCGTCGAAGATGTCTGGGTCCACCCATGTTCCAAAACGAGTTGGGTCGGACAGGAATGGCATATAGAAAGTTTGGGTGGACACTTTAGATGATATCAATTTCAATTACATCACTTACTCAGACTGTTAATGAATTCTGGTGGCTACGACACCAGGGACTGCCGACGCAGATTTCAGGGCAAATTGAAAACCATGAGAACTTTGCCTTCCAGATACGAAATCGAGCTAGATTTTTTTTCACCGCTGCAGAATCACTTGAATCGCCCTAGAGAACCTAAATTAGCAAAAGTGAAACCCTTGAGATTTTTCTAAAAATCATTTGTCATAGGCCACAAAGTGGCATTTATTTCGGTGAACTCTTGCAATTCTATCGAAGGTGTCTTGTTCACCCGTGTTCCAAAATGAGCTGGGTAGGACAGGAATGGAACATAGAAAGTTAGGGTGGACACTTTAGATGATGTCACTATCAATTACATCACTTACCTAGGTTATTCATGAAAGCTTGTGGCCGCGACACCAGGGACGTCTGACCCATATTTCAGGGTAAATTGAAAACCATGAGAACGTTGCCTTTCGGATATGGAATCAAGCTAAATTTCTTTTCATGGCTGTAGAATCACTTACCTCACCCTAAAGAACCTGAATCAGCAAAAGCGGACCCCTACAATTTTTCTAAAAATCACTTATCATAGGCCAAAAAGTAGCATTTATTTCGGTAAAATCTTACAATTCCCTCAAAGATGTCTAGGTCCACCCTTGTTCTGAAATGAGCTGGGTAGGACAGGAATGACACATAAAAAGTTAGGGTGGATAGGACAGATGATGCCATTATCAATTACATCACTTATGCGGGCCATTAATCAACACTGGTGGCTGCGACACCAACGTCTACTGACGCTGATTTCAGGGCAAATTGAAAACCATGAGAACTTTGCCTTCCGGATATGCAATCGAGCTAGATTTTTTTCTTGGCTATAGAATCACTTGCCTCATCCTATAGAACCTAAATTGGCAATAGTGGACCCTAGGAGATTTTTTTCTAAAAATCACTTATCATAGGCCATAAACTAGCATTTGTTTCAGTGAAATCTTGCAATTCCATCAAAGATGTTTGGATCCACCCGTGTTTCGAAACAAGCTGGGTAGGACAAGAATAACACATAGAAAGTTAGGGTGAGTACTTTATATGATGTCACTATCAATTACATCACTTACCCAAGCTATTAATGAACACTGATGGCCATGACACCGTGGACTACCGACGCAGATTTCACGGCAAATTGACAACCATGAGAACTTTGCCTTCCGGATATGGAACCGAGCTAAATTTTTTTTCATGATTGTAGAATCACTTGCCTCACCATAGAGAATCTGAATTGGTAAAAGTGAACCCCTATAGATTTTTCTAAAAATCATTTATCTTAGGGCACAAAGTTGCATTTGTTTTGGTGAAATCTTGCAAATCCGTCGAAGATGTCTGGGTCCACCCATGTTCCAAAACGAGCTGGGTCAGATAGGAATGGCACATAGAAAGTTAGGGTGGATAGGACAGATGATGCCATTAGCAATTACATCACTTATGCAGGCCGTTAATCAACACTGGTGTCTGCGACACCAACGTCTACTGACGCTGATTTCAGGGCAAATTGAAAACCATGAGAACTTTGCCTTCGGGATATAGAATTGAGCTAGATTTTTTTTCATGGCTATAGAATCACTTGCCTCACCATATAGAACCTAAATTGGCAACAGTGGACCCCAGGAGATTTTTCTTTCTAAAAATCACTTATCACAGGCCATAAACTAGCATTTGTTTCAGCGAAATCTTGCAATTCCATCGAAGATGTTTGGATCCACCCGTCTTTCGAAATGAGCTGGGTAGGACAGGAATGGCACATAGAAAGTTTGGGTGGGCACTTTAGATGATGTCACTATCAATTACATCACTTACCCAAGCTATTAACGAACACTGATGGCCATGACACCGTGGACTACCCACGCAGATTTCATGGCAAATTTAAAACCATGAGAACTTTGCCTTCCGAATATGGAACCGAGCTAAATTTTTTTTCATGACTGTAGAATCACTTGCCTCACCATAGAGAATCTGAATTGATAAAAGTGAACTCCTATAGATTTTTCTAAAAATCATTTATTCTAGGGCACAAAGTTGCATTTGTTTTGGTGAAATCTTGCAAATCCGTTGAAGATGTCTGGGTCCACCCATGTTCCAAAACGAGCTGGGTCGGACAGGAATGGCATATAGAAAGATTGGGTGGACACTTTAGATGATATCAATTTCAATTACATCACTTACTCAGACTGTTAATGAATGCTGGTGGCTACGACACCGGGGACTGCCGACGTAGATTTCAGGGCAAATTGAAAACCATGAGATTTTTGCCTTCCAGATACAAAATCGAGCAAGATTTTTTTTTCACCGCTGCAGAATCACTTGCATCACCCTAGAGAACCTAAATTAGCAAAAGTGAAACCCTTGAGATTTTTCTAAAAATCATTTTTCATAGGCCACAAAGTGGCATTTATTTCGGTGAACTCTTGCAATTCTGTCGAAGGTGTCTTGTTCACCCGTGTTCCAAAATGAGCTGGGTAGGACAGGAATGGAACATAGAAAGTTAGGGTGGACACTTTAGATGATGTCACTATCAATTACAACACTTACCCTGGTTATTAATGAAAGCTTGTGGCCGCGACACCAGGGACGTCTGACCCATATTTCAGGGCAAATTGAAAACCATGAGAACGTTGCCTTTCAGATATGGAATCGAGCTAAATTTCTTTTCATGGCTGTAGAATCACTTACCTCACCCCAGAGAACCTGAATTAGCAAAAGTGGACCCCTACAATTTTTCTAAAAATCACTTATCATAGGCCAAAAAGTAGCATTTATTTCGGTAAAATCTTACAATTCCCTCAAAGATGTCTGGGTCCACCCTTGTTTTGAAATGAGCTGGGTAGGACAGGAATGACACATAAAAAGTTAGGGTGGATAGGACAGATGATGCCATTATCAATTACATCACTTATGCAGGCCGTTAATCAACACTGGTGGCTGTGACACCAACGTCTACTGACGCTGATTTCAGGGCAAATTGAAAACTATGAGAACTTTGCCTTCCGGATATGCAATCGAGCTAGATTTTTTTCATGGCTATAGAATCACTTGCCCCATCCTATAGAACCTAAATTGGCAATAGTGGACCCTAGGAGATTTTTTTCTAAAAATCACTTATCATAGGCCATAAACTAGCATTTGTTTCAGCGAAATCTTGCAAATCCATCGAAGATGTTTGGATCCACCCGTGTTTCGAAACAAGCTGGGTAGGACAAGAATGGCACATAGAAAGTTAGGGTGAGTACTTTATATGATGTCACTATAAATTACATCACTTACCCAAGCTATTAATGAACACTGATGGCCATGACACCGTGGACTACCGACGCAGATTTCACGGCAAATTGACAACCATGAGAACTTTGCCTTCCGGATATGGAACTGAGCTAAATTTTTTTTCATGTTTGTAGAATCACTTGCCTCACCATAGAGAATCTGAATTGGTAAAAGTGAACCCCTATAGATTTTTCTAAAAATCATTTATCTTAGGGCACAAAGTTGCATTTGTTTTGGTGAAATCTTGCAAATCCGTCGAAGATGTCTAGGTCCACCCATGTTCCAAAACGAGCTGGGTCGTTCAGGAATGGCACATAGAAAGTTAGGGTGGATAGGACAGATGATGCCATTAGCAATTACATCACTTATGCAGGCGGTTAATCAACACTGGTGTCCGCGACACCAACGTCTACTGACGCTGATTTCAGGGCAAATTGAAAACCATGAGAACTTTGCCTTCGGGATATAGAATTGAGCTAGATTTTTTTTTCATGGCTATAGAATCACTTGCCTCACCATATAGAACCTAAATTGGCAACAGTGGACCCCAGGAGATTTTTTTTCTAAAAATCACTTATCATAGGCCATAAACTAGCATTTGTTTCAGCGAAATCTTGCAATTCCATCGAAGATGTTTGGATCCACCCGTCTTTCGAAATGAGCTGGGTAGGACAAGAATGGCACATAGAAAGTTAGGGTGGGCGCTTTAGATGATGTCACTATCAATTACATCACTTACCCAAGCTATTAACGAACACTGATGGCCATGACACCGTGGACTACCCACGTAGATTTCACGACAAATTGAAAACCATGAGAACTTTGCCTTCCAGATATGGAACCGAGGTAAATTTTTTGTCATGACTGTAGAATCACTTGTCTCACCATAGAGAATCTGAATTGGTAAAAGTGAACTCCTATAGATTTTTCTAAAAATCATTCATCTTAGGGCACAAAGTTGCATTTGTTTTTGGTGAAATCTTGTAAATCCGTCGAAGATGTCTAGGTCCACCCATGTTCCAAAACGAGCTGGGCCGGATAGGAATGGCACATAGAAAGTTTGGGTGGACACTTTAGATGATGTCACTTTCAATTACATCACTTACTCAGACTGTTAATGAATGCTGGTGGCCGCGACACCGGAGACTACCGACACAAATTTTGGGGCAAATTGAAAACCATGAGAACTTTGCCTTCTTGATACGAAATCGAGCCAGATTTTTTTTCACCACTGCAGAATCACTTGCATCACCCTAGAGAAGATAAATTAGCAAAAGTGAAACCCTTGAGATTTTTCTAAAAGTCATTTGTCATAGGCCACAAAGTGGCATTTATTTCGGTGAAATCTTGCAATTCTGTCGAAGGTGTCTTGTTCACTCGTGACACTTTAGATGATGTCACTATCAATTACATCACTTACCTAGGTTATTAATGAAAGCTTGTGGCTGTGACACCGGGGACGGCCGACGCATATTTCAGGGCAAATTGAAAACCATGAGAACGTTGCCTTTCGGATATGGAATCGAGCTAGATTTCTTTTCATGGCTGTAGAATCACTTGCCTCACCCTAGACAACCTGAATTAGCAAAAGTGGACCCCTACAATTTTTCTAAAAATCACTTATCATAGGCCGCAAAGTAGCATTTATTTTGGTGAAATCTTGCAATTCCGTCAAAGATGTCTAGGTCCACCCTTATTCTAAAACGAGCTGGGTAGGATAGGAATGACACATAAAAAGTTAGGGTGGATAGGACAGATGATGCCATTATCAATTACATCACTTATGCAGTCTGTTAATCAACACTGGTGGCCGCGACACCAACGTCTACTGATGCCAATTTCAGGGCAAATTGAAACCATGAGAACTTTGCGTTCCGGATATGGAATCGAGCTAGATTTTTTTTCATGGCTATAGAATCACTTGCCTCACCCTATAGAACCTAAACTAGTAATAGTGGACCCTAGGAGATTTTTTCTAAAAATCACTTACATAGGCCATAAACTAGCATTTGTTTCAGTGAAATCTTGCAATTCCATCGAAGATGTTTGGATCCACCCATGTTCTGAAACGAGCTGGGTAGGACAAGAATGGCACATAGAAAGTCAAGGTGGACACTTTAGACATTGTCACTATCAATTACATCGCTTACCCAAGCTATTAATTAACACTGATGGCCATGACACCGTGGACTACCGACGCAGATTTCACGGCAAATTGAAAACCATGAGAACTTTGCCTTTCGGATATGGAACCGAGCTAAATTTTTTTTCATGACTGTAGAATCACTTGCCTCACCATAGAGAATCTGAATTGGTAAAAGTGAACCCCTATAGATTTTTCTAAAAATCATTTATCTTAGGGCACAAAGTTGCATTTGTTTTGGTGAAATCTTGCAAATCCGTCGAAGATGTCTAGGTCCACCCATGTTCCAAAACGAGCTGGGTCGTTCAGGAATGGCACATAGAAAGTTAGGGTGGATAGGACAGATGATGCCATTAGCAATTACATCACTTATGCAGGCGGTTAATCAACACTGGTGTCCGCGACACCAACGTCTACTGACGCTGATTTCAGGCAAATTGAAAACCATGAGAACTTTGCCTTCGGGATATAGAATTGAGCTAGATTTTTTTTTCATGGCTATAGAATCACTTGCCTCACCATATAGAACCTAAATTGGCAACAGTGGACCCCAGGAGATTTTTTTCTAAAAATCACTTATCATAGGCCATAACTAGCATTTGTTTCAGCGAAATCTTGCAATTCCATCGAAGATGTTTGGATCCACCCGTCTTTCGAAATGAGCTGGGTAGGACAAGAATGGCACATAGAAAGTTAGGGTGGGCGCTTTAGATGATGTCACTATCAATTACATCACTTACCCAAGCTATAACGAACACTGATGGCCATGACACCGTGGACTACCACGTAGATTTCACGACCAAATTGAAAACCATGAGAACTTCCCAAGCTATTAACGAACACTGATGGCCATGACACCGTGGACTACCCACGTAGATTTCACGACAAATTGAAAACCATGAGAACTTTGCCTTCCAGATATGGAACCGAGGTAAATTTTTTGTCATGACTGTAGAATCACTTGTCTCACCATAGAGAATCTGAATTGGTAAAAGTGAACTCCTATAGATTTTTCTAAAAATCATTCATCTTAGGGCACAAAGTTGCATTTGTTTTTGGTGAAATCTTGTAAATCCGTCGAAGATGTCTAGGTCCACCCATGTTCCAAAACGAGCTGGGCCGGATAGGAATGGCACATAGAAAGTTTGGGTGGACACTTTAGATGATGTCACTTTCAATTACATCACTTACTCAGACTGTTAATGAATGCTGGTGGCCGCGACACCGGAGACTACCGACACAAATTTTGGGGCAAATTGAAAACCATGAGAACTTTGCCTTCTTGATACGAAATCGAGCCAGATTTTTTTTCACCACTGCAGAATCACTTGCATCACCCTAGAGAAGATAAATTAGCAAAAGTGAAACCCTTGAGATTTTTCTAAAAGTCATTTGTCATAGGCCACAAAGTGGCATTTATTTCGGTGAAATCTTGCAATTCTGTCGAAGGTGTCTTGTTCACCCGTGACACTTTAGATGATGTCACTATCAATTACATCACTTACCTAGGTTATTAATGAAAGCTTGTGGCTGTGACACCGGGGACGGCCGACGCATATTTCAGGGCAAATTGAAAACCATGAGAACGTTGCCTTTCGGATATGGAATCGAGCTAGATTTCTTTTCATGGCTGTAGAATCACTTGCCTCACCCTAGACAACCTGAATTAGCAAAAGTGGACCCCTACAATTTTTCTAAAAATCACTTATCATAGGCCGCAAAGTAGCATTTATTTTGGTGAAATCTTGCAATTCCGTCAAAGATGTCTAGGTCCACCCTTATTCTAAAACGAGCTGGGTAGGATAGGAATGACACATAAAAAGTTAGGGTGGATAGGACAGATGATGCCATTATCAATTACATCACTTATGCAGTCTGTTAATCAACACTGGTGGCCGCGACACCAACGTCTACTGATGCCAATTTCAGGGCAAATTGAAAACCATGAGAACTTTGCGTTCCGGATATGGAATCGAGCTAGATTTTTTTTCATGGCTATAGAATCACTTGCCTCACCCTATAGAACCTAAACTAGTAATAGTGGACCCTAGGAGATTTTTTCTAAAAATCACTTACATAGGCCATAAACTAGCATTTGTTTCAGTGAAATCTTGCAATTCCATCGAAGATGTTTGGATCCACCCATGTTCTGAAACGAGCTGGGTAGGACAAGAATGGCACATAGAAAGTCAAGGTGGACACTTTAGACATTGTCACTATCAATTACATCGCTTACCCAAGCTATTAATTAACACTGATGGCCATGACACCGTGGACTACCGACGCAGATTTCACGACAAATTGAAAACCATGAGAACTTTGCCTTTCGGATATGGAACCGAGCTAAATTTTTTTTCATGACTGTAGAATCACTTGCCTCACCACAGAGAATCTGAATTGGTAAAAGTGAACCCCTATAGATTTTTCTAAAAATCATTTATCTTAGGGCACAAAGTTGCATTTGTTTTGGTGAAATCTTGCAAATCCGTTGAAGATGTCTGGGTCCACCCAAGTTCCAAAACGAGCTGGGTCGGACAGGAATGGCACATAGAAAGTTTGGATGGACACTTTAGATGATGTCACTTTCAATTACATCACTTACTCAGACTGTTAATGAATGTTGGTGGCCGCGACACCGGGGACTGCCGACGCAGATTTCAAGGCAAATTAAAAACCATGAGAACTTTGCTTTCCGAATATGGAATTGAGCTAGATTTTTTTTCACGACTGTAGAATCACTTGCCTCACCCTAGAGAACCTAAATTAGCAAAAGTGGAACCCAAGAGATTTTTCTAAAAATGATTTATCATAGGCCACAAAGTAGCATTTATTTCAGTGAAATCTTACAATTCCGTCGAAGATGTCTTGGCCCACCCATGTTCCCAAATGAGCTGGGTCGAACAGGAATGGCACATAAAAGTTAAGGTGGACAGGTTAGACGATGTCACTATCAATTACATCACTCACATAGGATGTTAATGAACGCTGGTGGCCGCGATACCAAGGACTGTTGACGCTGATTTTAGTGCAAATTGAAAACCATGAGAACTTTGCCTTCCGATATGGAATCGAGCTTGATTTTTTATCACAACTGTAGAATCACTTGCCTCACTCGACAGAACCTAAATTGGCAAAAGTGGAACCTAGGAGATTTTTCTAAAAATCACTTATCATAGGTCACAAAGTAACATTTATTTCAGTGAAATCTTACAATTCCATCAAAAAAGTCTGAATCCACCCGTGTTCTGAAACAAGCTAGGTAGGACAGGAATGAAACATAGAAAGTTAGGGAGGACACTTTAGATGATGTCACTATAAATTATATCACTTACATAGGCTATTAATGAATGCTAGTGGCCGTGACATCGGGGACGGCCGACGCATATTTCAGGGCAAATTGAAAACCATGAGAACTTTGCCTTCCAGATATGGAATCGAGCTAGAATTTTTTCATGGCTGTAGAATCACTTGCCTCACCCTAGAGAACCTAATTTGGTAAAAGTGGACCCCTACAATTTTTTTAAAATCACTTATCATAGGCCACAAAGTAGCATTTGTTTCGGTGATATCTTGCAATTCCGTCGAAGATGTCTGGGTCCACCTATGTTCCGAAACGAGCTAGGTAGGACAGGAATGGCACATAAAAAGTTACGATGGATAGGATAGATGATGCCACTATCAATTACATCACTTATGCAGGCCGTTAATCAACACTGGTGGCCGCGACACCGGCGACTGCTGATGCTGATTTCAGGGCAAATTGAAAACCATGACAACTTTGCCTTCCGGATATGGAATCGAGCTAGATTCTTTTTCACGGCTATAGAATCACTTGCCTCACCCTATAGAAACTAAATTGGCAAAAGTAGACCCTAGTAAATTTTTTTAAAAATCACTTATCATAGGCCACAAAGTAGCATAATTTTCTGTGAAATCTAGCAATTCCATCGAAGATGTCTGGATCCACTCGTGTTCCAAAACAAGCTGGGTAGGACAGGAATGGCACATAGAAAGTTAGGGTGGACACTTTATATGATGTCACTATCAATTACATCACTTATCCAGGCTATTAATGAACGCTGATGGCCGTGACTCCGGGGACTACCGATGCAGATTTCATGGCAAATTGAAAACCATGAGAACTTTGCCTTTCGGATATGGAACCGAGCTAAATTTTTTTCATGACTGTAGAATCACTTGCCTCACCCTAGAGAACCTGAATTGGTAAAAGTGAACCCCTATAGATTTTTCTAAAAATCATTTATCTTAGGCCATAAAGTAGCATTTGTTTTGGTGAAATCTTGCAAATCTGTCGATGATGTCTGGGTCCGCCCATGTTCCCAAACAAGCTGGGTCAGACAGGAATGGCACTTAAAAATTAGGGTGGTTAGGTTAGATGATGTCACTATCAATTACATCACTTACGTAGGCCATTAATGAATGCTGGTGGCCGCGGTACCAGGGACTACTGATGCTGATTTTAGGGCAAATTGAAAACAATAGAACTTTGCCTTCCGGATATGGAATCGAGCTAGATTTTTTTTCTCAACTGTAGAATCACTTGACTCACCCGATAGAACCTGAATTGGGAAAATTGGACCCTAGGAGATTTTTCTAAAAATAACTTATCATAGGGCACAAAGTAGCATTTGTTTCGGTGAAATCTTACAATTCCATCGAAAAAGTCTCAATCCACCCATGTTCCGAAACGAGCTAGGTAGGACAGGAATGGCGCATAGAAAGTTAGGGTGGACACTTTAGATGATGTCACTATCAAATACATCACTTACCTATGCTATTAATGAATGCTAGTGGCTGTGACGCCAGGGACTGCCGACGCATATTTCATGGCAAATTGAAAACCATGAGAACTTTGCCTTCCGGATATGGAATCGAGCTAGATTTTTTTTCATGGATTTAGAATCACTTGCCTCACCCTCGAAAACCTAAATTGGCAAAAGTGGACCCCTACAATTTTTCTAAAAATGACTTATCATGGGCCACAAAGTAGCATTTGTTTTGGTGAAATCTTGCAATTTCATCGAAGATGTCAGGGTACACCTATGTTCTAAAATGAGCTGGGCAGGATAGGAATGGCACATAAAAAGCTAGGGTGGATAGAACAGATGATGTCACTTTCAATTACATCACTTACGCGGGGCATTAATGAACACTGGTGGTCGCGACACTAGGGACTGCTGACGCTGACTTTGTCTTTCGGATATGGAATCAAGCTAGATTTTTTTCATGGCTATGGAATCACTTATCATAGACCACAAAGTAGCATTTATTTCGGTGAAATCTTGCAATTTCATTGAAGATGTCTGGATCCACCCGTGTTACGAAATGAGCTAGTAGGATAGGAATGACACATAAAAAGTTAGGGTGGATATGTTAGATGATGTCACTATCAATTACATCACTTACCTAGGCTATTAATGAACGCTAGTCACCACGATACTGGGGAAATTGAAAACCATGAGGACTTTGCCTTCCAGATATGGAATCAAGCTAGATTGTTTTCAAAACTGTAGAATCACTTGCCTGACCCTAGAGAACCTGAAGTGGGAAAAGTGGACCCCTAAAGATTTATCTAAAAATCACTTATGTTGGGCAACAAAGTAGCATTTGTTTCAGTAAAAGTTTGCAATTCCATCGAAGATGTCTAGGTCCACCCTTGTTCTGAAATGAGCTGGGTACGATAGGAATGGCACATAAAAAGTTAGGGTGGATAAGTTAGATGATGTCACTATCAATTACATCACTTACATAGGCCATTAATGAACGCTGGTGGCCGGGACACCCGGGACTACCGATGCTGATTTCTGGGCAAATTAAAAACCATGAAAACTTTGCCTTCTGGATATGGAATCGAGCTAGATTTTTTTCACCACCATAGATTCACTTGCCTCACCCTAGAGAACCTGAATTGGCAAAAGTGGACCCTTGAAGATTTTTCTAAGTATCACTTATTGTAGGCCACAGTGTAGAATTTGTTTCGGCAAAATCTTGCAATTTCGTCGAAGAGGTATGAGTCCACCCATCTCCCAAAATGTGCTGGGTAGTATAGGAATGGCACATAAAAGTTAGGGAGGATAGGATAGGTGATGTCACTATCAATTACATCACTTACTCAGGCCGTTAATGAATGCTGGTGGCCGCGACACCGGGGACTGCCAACGCTGATTTCAGGGCAAATTGAAAACCATACGAACTTTAGAATCGAGCTAGATTTTTTTCACGACTGCAGAATAACTTGCCTTACCCTCAAGAACCTAAATTGGCAAAAGTTGTACACTAGAGTTTTTTTAAAAAAATTATTTATCATAGGCCACAAAGTAGCATTTGTTTCGGTGAAATCTTATAATTTCGTCAAAGACGTCTACGTCCACCCGTGTTCCGAAATGAGTTGGGTGGGACAGGAATGGCACATAGGAAGTTTTGGTGAACACTTTAGATGATGTCACTATCAATTGCATCACTTCACCAGGCTATTAATGAACACTAGTGGTGGCGACACCGAGGACTGCCGACACATATTTCAGGACAAATTGAAAACCATGAGAACTTTGCCATCCGGATATGGAATCGAGCTAGATTTTTTTTATGGCTATACAATCACTTGCCTCACCCTAAAGAACCTAAATTGGCAAAAGTGGACCCTAGGAGATTTTTCTAAAAATCACTTATCATAGGCCACAAAGTAGCATTTTTTGGTGAAATCTTGCAATTCCGTCGAAGCCGTTTGCGTCCACCCATGTTCCAAAACGAGCTGGGTAGTATAGGAATGGCACATAAAAAGTTAGGGTGGACACTTTAGATGATGTCACTATCAATTACATCACTTACCTAGGCTATTAATGAATGCTAGTGGCCACGACACCGAGGACTGCCGACATAGATCTTAGGGCAAAGTAAAGATCATGAGAACTTTGCCTTCCGGATATGGAATCAAACTGGATTTTTTTCATGGCTACTGAATCACTTGCCTCACCCTAGAGAACCTAAATTAGCAAAAGTGGAACCCTAGAGATTTTTCTAGAAATCATTTATCATAGGCCACAAAGTAGCATTTATTTCGATGAAATCATGCAATACCATCGAAGATGTCTAGGTCCACTCGTGTTTCAAAATGAGCTGGGTAGGACAGGAATGACACATAGAAAGTTAGGGTGAACACCTTAGATGATGTCATTATCAATTACATCACTTACCTAGGCTCTTAATGAACGCTAGCGGCCACGACACCGGGGTCTGCCGGCGCAGATTTCAAGGTAAATGAAAAATCATATGAACTTTGCCTTACGGATATGGAATTGAGGTTGATTTTTTTCACGACTATAGAATCACATGCATCACCCTAAAGAAATTGAAAATTGGCAAAAGTGGACCCCTAGAGATTTTTTCTAAAAATCACTTATCATAGGCCACAATGTAGCATTTGTTTCGGTGAAATCTTGCAATTCTGTCAAAGACATCTGGGTCCACCAATGTTCCCAAATGAGTCGGGTAGGACAGGAATGGCACATAAAAGTTAGGGTGGATAGGTTAGATGATGCAACTATCAGTTACATCACTAACGTAGGCCATTAAAGAATGCTGGTGGCCGCGACACTGGGGACTGCTGACACTGATTTTAGGGCAAATTTAAACCATGAGAACTTTGCCTTTTGGACATGGAACCAAGCTAGATTTTTTTTCACAGCTGTATAATCACTTGCCTCACCCGATAGAACCTAAATTGGCAAAAGTGGACCCTAGGAGATTTTTCAAAAAATCATTTATCATAGGCCACAAAGTAGCATTTGTTTCAGTGAAATCTGGAAATTCTGTCGAAGGTGTCTCGGTCCACCCGTGGTCTAAAATGAGCAAGGTAGGACAGGAATGGCACATAGAAAGTTAGGATGGATAGTTTACATGATGTCACTATCAATTACATCACTTAACTAGGCAATTAATGAACGCTGGTGGCCAAGACACCGGGGACTGCCGACGCAGATTTCAGGGCAAATTAAAAACCATGAGAACTTTGCCTTCTGGATATGGAATCGAGCTAGATTTTTTTCACGACCATAGATTCAGTTTCCTCACCCTAGAGAACCTAAATTGGCAAAAGTGGACCCATGAAGATTTTTCTAAGTATCACTTATTGTAGGCCACAGAGTAGCATTTGTTTCGGCGAAATCTTGCAATTTCGTCGAAGAGGTCTGAGTCCACCCATCTCTCAAAATGTGCTGGGTAGTATAGGAATGGCACATAAAAGTTAGGGTGGATAGGATAGGTGATGTCACTATCAATTACATCACTTACTCTGGCCGTTAATGAACGCTGGTGGCCGCAACACCGGGGACTGCCGACACTGATTTCAGGGCAAATTGAAAACCATAATAACTTTCGAATCGAGCTAGATTTTTTTTCATGACTGCAGAATAACTTGCCATACCCTTGAGAACCTAAATTGGCAAAAGTAGAACCCTAGAGATTTTTTTAAAAATTATTTATCATAGGTCACAAAGTAGCATTTGTTTCGGTGAAATCTTACAATTTCGTCGAAGACGTCTAGGTCCACCCGTGTTCCGAAATGAGTTGGTGGGACAGGAATGACACATAGGAAGTTTTGGTGGACACTTTAGATGATGTCATTATCAATTACATCACTTCACCAGGCTATTAATGAACACTAGTGGCTGTGACACTGAGGACAGTCGATGCAGATTTCAGGGCAAATTTAAAACCATGAGAACTTTGCCTTCCGAATATGGAATCAACCTAGATTTTTTTCATGGCTATACAATCACTTGCCTCACCCAAGAAAACCTAAATTGGCAAAAGTTGACCCTAGGAGATTTTTCTAAAAATCACTTATCATAGGCCACAAAGTAGCATTTGTTTCGGTGACCATGACACCTTCGACAAAATTGCTAGATTTCACCGAAACAAATGCTACTTTGTGGCCTATGATAAATGATTTTTAGAAAAATCTCTTAGGGTCCACTTTTGCCAATTTAGGTTTTGTTAGGTGAGGCAAGTGATTATACAGCTGTGAAAAAAAATCTAGCTTGGTTCCATCTCCAAAAGGCAAAGTTCTCATGGTTTAAATTTGCCCTAAAATCAGTGTCAGCAGTCCCCAGTGTCGTGGCCACTAGCATTCTTGAATGGCCTACGTAAGTTATGTAATTGATAGTTGCATCATCTAACCTATCCACCCTAACTTTTATGTGCCATTCCTGTCCTACCCGACTCATTTGGGAACATTGGTGGACCCAGACGTCTTTGACAGAATTGCAAGATTTCACCGAAACAAATGCTACATTGTGGCCTATGATAAGTGATTTTTAGAAAAAATCTCTAGGGGTCCACTTTTGCCAATTTTCAATTTCTTTAGGGTGATGCATGTGATTCTATAGTCGTGAAAAAAATCAACCTCAATTCCATATCCATAAGGCAAAGTTCATATGATTTTTCATTTACCTTGAAATCTGCGCCGGCAGACCCCGGTGTCGTGGCCGCTAGCGTTCATTAAGAGCCTAGGTAAGTGATGTAATTGATAATGACGTCATCTAAGGTGTTCACCCTAACTTTCTATGTGTCATTCCTGTCCTACCCAGCTCATTTTGAAACACGAGTGGACCTAGACATCTTCGATGGTATTGCATGATTTCATCGAAATAAATGCTACTTTGTGGCCTATGATAAATGATTTCTAGAAAAATCTCTAGGGTTCCACTTTTGCTAATTTAGGTTCTCTAGGGTGAGGCAAGTGATTCTATAGCCATGAAAAAAAATTAGTTTGATTCCATATCCGGAAGGCAAAGTTCTCATGATCTTTACTTCGCCCTGAAATTTGTGTCGGCAGTCCTCGGTGTCGCGGCCACTAGCATTCATTAATAGCCTAGGTAAGTGATGTAATTGATAGTAACATCATCTAAAGTGTCCACCCTAACTTTTTATTTGCCATTCGTTTCCTACCCAGCTCGTTTTGGAACATGGGTGGACGCAGACGGCTTCGATGGAATTGTAAGATTTCACCGACACAAATGCTACTTTGTGGCCTATGATAAGTGATTTTTAGAAAAATCTCCTAGGGTCAACTTTTTCCAATTTAGGTTTTCTAGGGTGAGGCAATTGATTGTATAGCCATGAAAAAAATCTAGCTTGATTCCATATCCGGAAGGCAAAGTTCTCATGGTTTTAAATTTGCCCTGAAATCTGCATCGACTGTCCTCGGTGTCACAGCCACTAGTGTTCATTAATAGCCTGGTGAAGTGATGTAATTGATAATGACATCATCTAAAGTGTCCACCAAAACTTCCTATGTGTCATTCCTGTCCCACCAACTCATTTCGGAACACGGGTGGACCTAGACGTCTTCGACGAAATTGCAAGATTTCACCAAAACAAATGCTACTTTGTGGCCTATGATAAATAATTTTTAAAAAAATCTCTAGGGTTCTACTTTTGCCAATTTAGGTTCTCAAGGGTATGGCAAGTTATTCTACAGTCATGAAAAAAAATCTAGCTCGATTCCAAAGTTATTATGGTTTTCAATTTGCCCTGAAATCAGCGTCGGCAGTCCCCGGTGTCGCGGCCACCAACGTTCATTAACGGCCAGAGTAAGTGATGTAATTGATAGTGACATCACCTATCCTATCCACCCTAACTTTTATGTGCCATTCCTATACTACCCAGCACATTTCGAGAGATGGGTGGACTCAGACCTCTTCGACGAAATTGTAAGATTTCGCCGAAACAAATGCTACTCTGTGGCCTACAATAAGTGATACTTAGAAAAATCTTCATGGGTCCACTTTTGCCAATTTAGGTTCTCTAGGGTGAGGAAAGTGAATCTATGGTCGTGAAAAAAATCTAGCTCGATTCCATATCCAGAAGGCAAAGTTCTCATGGTTTTTAATTTGCCTTGAAATCTGCGTCGGCAGTCCCCGGTGTCGTGGCCACCAGCGTTCATTAATTGCCTAGTTAAGTGATGTAATTGATAGTGACATCATGTAAACTATCCATCCTAACTTTCTATGTGCCATTCCTGTCCTACCTTGCTCATTTTAGACCACGGGTGGACCGAGACACCTTCGACAAAATTTCCAGATTTCACCGAAACAAATGCTACTTTGTGGCCTATGATAAATGATTTTTAGAAAAATCTCGTAGGGTCCACTTTTGCCAATTTAGGTTCTATCGGGTGAGGCAAGTGATTATACAGCTGTGAAAAAAAATCTAGCTTGGTTCCATGTCCAAAAGGCAAAGTTCTCATGGTTTAAATTTGCCCTAAAATCAGTGTCAGCAGTCCCCAGTGTCGCGGCCACTAGCATTCTTTAATGGCCTACGTAAGTGATGTAACTGATAGTTGCATCATCTAACCTATCCACACTAACTTTTATGTGCCATTCCTGTCCTACCCGACTCATTTGGGAACATTGGTGGACCCAGATGTCTTTGACAGAATTGCAAGATTTCACCGAAACAAATGCTACATTGTGGCCTATGATAAGTGATTTTTAGAAAAAATCTCTAGGGGTCCACTTTTGCCAATTTTCAATTTCTTTAGGGTGATGCATGTGATTCTATAGTCGTGAAAAAAATCAACCTCAATTCCATATCCGTAAGGCAAAGTTCATATGATTTTTCATTTACCTTGAAATCTGCGCCGGCAGACCCCAGTGTCGTGACCGCTAGCGTTCATTAAGAGCCTAGGTAAGTGATGTAATTGATAATGACATCATCTAAGGTGTTCACCCTAACTTTCTATGTGTCATTCCTGTCCTACCCAGCTCATTTTGAAACACGAGTGGACCTAGACATCTTCGATGGTATTGCACGATTTCATCGAAATAAATGCTACTTTGTGGCCTATGATAAATGATTTCTAGAAAAATCTCTAGGGTTCCACTTTTGCTAATTTAGGTTCTCTAGGGTGAGGCAAGTGATTCAGTGGCCATGAAAAAAATCCAGTTCGATTCCATATCCGGAAGGCAAAGTTCTCATGATCTTTACTTTGCCCTAAGATCTATGTCGGCAGTCCTCGGTGTCGCGGCCACTAGCATTCATTAATAGCCTAGGTAAGTGATGTAATTGATAGTGACATCATCTAAAGTGTGCACCCTAACTTTTTATGTGCCATTCCTATACTACCCAGCTCGTTTTGGAACATGGGTGGACGCATACGGCTTCGACGGAATTGCAAGATTTCACCAAAAAATGCTACTTTGTGGCCTATGATAAGTGATTTTTCGAAAAATGTCCTAGGGTCCACTTTTGCCAATTTAGGTTCTCTAGGGTGAGGCAAGTGATTGTATAGCCATGAAAAAAAATCTAGCTCGATTCCATATCCGGATGGCAAAGTTCTCATGGTTTTCAATTTGTCCTGAAATATGCGTCGGCAGTCCTCGGTGTCGCCACCACTAGTGTTCATTAATAGCCTGGTGAAGTGATGCAATTGATAGTGACATCATCTAAAGTGTTCACCAAAACTTCCTATGTGCCATTCCTATCCCACCCAACTCATTTCAGAACACGGGTGGACGTAGACGTCTTTGACA
>CM039583.1:17454868-17476679 GCA_022457205.1 Saccharum spontaneum | reverse complement strand
CACCCAAGTTCTGAAACGAGCTGGGTAGGACAGGATTGGCACATAAAAAGTTAGGGTGGATATGTTAGATGATGTCACTATCAATTACATTACTTACATAGGCCGTTAATGAATACTGGTGGCCGTGACACTGGGGACTACCGACGCTGATTTCTGGGCAAATTGAAAACCATAAGAACTTTGCCTTCTAGATATGGAATCGAGCTAGATTTTTTTCATAACTATAGAATCACTTGCCCCAACCTAGGGAGCCTAAATTGGCAAAAGTGCACCTCTAGGGATTTTTCTAAAAATCACTTATTATAGGCCACAAAGTAGCATTTGTTTCGGTGAAATCTAGCAATTCCATCGAAGATGTCTTGGTCCACCCATGTTCCAAAATGAGCTAGGTAGGATAGGAATGGCACATAAAAAGTTAGGGTGGATGTTGGGCATTCTTAACATCATTACCAAAAGTAGACTTAGTTTCTAATTCTGATAACGACGCCAAAAATGTCGAACCTATCCCTCATGCCACTTAAGCCAAGTTGTCATCCCCAGCATGACATGAGAGACGCGGTATTGAAATATGCAACTGCTCTTCTAAATAAATAATAAATAAGATCTGCAAGCGCACAAATTAATACCGATGTAGCATTTTAACCGGGAAGTATTCCAGGTATCATTATTTATATTTTTACCACTGGGAAGGGATTACTAACATCAATGTTGATTATGGAATGGAATATAGGAATGACTATCAATCATTGCATGTATAAGTGAGAGCATTCATCTATCTCTTGCATACAGGGGTAAGTGTCACATAAAATATAGATAAAGTATGAATGGTGACAAAGATAATTAATCTGATCAGCTAGCCACATATAATAATGATAAGCACCTCAACAGATATTCTAGCAAGTCATTAGCATGGTATTAGGACGAACTACAAGGATATTTCCTAAGTTATTCTTAACTATAAAGTCTAGCATATCATAGTTAGTGCAAGTACACTTGGCAATCATTGCGAGAAAGGACTACGCCCATGCATAGTGATATTATCAAGGAAGATGAGAAACATAGCAATCACTCCCCCGTAATAATGTTGCTCTGCCTGCCTTACACACGGGAGGGGGACTATATAAGAACCAACGAAGCTGTCACCATCGCGGACCACCCCACGATCCGGCATATAAGGTGCAATCGCTGATAAATATGGTCTAAGCACCACGCCTACATAATATTTATCATTTACCCATGGATCCGATGGATAAACGCTATATGATCCTAAACATGTATATAATTCCAATCTAACTAAGACAAGCGTATAACTACGATAAACTAAGAACAATATAATCGCAAACAACAACAAGTAGAGCATAGTCATAATCAAAATATTGAAATAGAACAAAGTTGTATTCATAATATTGGAGAACAAAGATGAACAATGAAGAACAATAAAGGAATTACCAAGAATCCTCTTGACAGATCCAGAAACCAATCGAAGATTGACTCCTTCTAGTTCTAATCCTATGTAGCTATGCTCTACTAGAGATCTAGTTGATGTGGTGGCTCTAGGGCTTGATCAGAGACTCTCCTCCTGAGATTAGGGTTTGAGGAATTGAGAATGAGGGAGTGCCTCCTCCAGGGGCCAGGGGTCCTGCTTATATAGCCCCCTCAAGTGAACGTGGGCCGTCGGATCAAACCGACATTAATCGTACGGTTTTCCTTGATCCCTTAGGTCGGTGGAGCATAATCCACGAGACGGAGCCTGATTGGCTCTCAGGCCAGGGCGGGCGCCCTGCCTCTGGGCCCGTTCGGCCTCCCGTTCGATCTCATGGCTTCTAGAGTCTTCTAGATGATAGAAAATCGGTGAACACGTTATTATCTCTATGTAAACCCGACGTGTGGGCCTTTCCTCCGTATTTTCTGATAACCCCCTGTAGAAAAAGACAAACACCAAAACTCGTGGAATTCTGTCAGATAAAACCCTAAGTCTAGGTGTTGGTTGCATTTGGATCCTTTTCTTTATTTATTTGATAACTATATTTGGTACTTAAGGACCGTCAACAAACTCCCCCAAGCTTACCTCTTGCTCGTCCCTGAGCAAGGATAGACTCATTATGGATCGGAAGTTGCTGCAACGCCTTTGAACGTTGGCGGTACATATGCTTTCAAATAAGGTCTCATCCCTGAGTTAGAGTAAACTGTCAAGACTTAAAACTTACTCATTTTACCTTTCACTATGGGGCTTGCAACCGTCACCTGCATCTTGAGTGGTTAAAAGATAGAACGGTCTAGTCAAACGCCATGTCTCTTATTCTTGACCAGCTATAGCTCTGGAGTTTTTGCAAATTTTTCAAATAAAACTCAGAGATTCCTTGTATGACTTTCTCGGGTCTCTCTTTTGTGGTATTTCTGGATCCTTACCAAGGCAGTAATGGTATATGCCTTCTCTCTCAAAGTATGTGGTATTTATGGTATAAGGCGTAGTGACATTGCCTTCTCTCTCACCCTACTCTAATAAGGCTTTGATATCTAGAGCTCATAGGTGGGAGATACAGTATACATACTCACAGAACATTTATTGCATAGTCAAACCATGGATCCAGAGAAACAAGTCAATAAGTCAAATCAAGATGTGCATGTGTGGTGAATGAGTGGCGTATGGTGATAACAAAAGTCTAATGCTCTTTTTGAGGGAATACATACCTTTCTTGATTTTTAAAACTTTTGAGGGGAATAAGATGCTCTATTTTTTTTCTTCTTTTTTTTTCTCTCAGGTGGGTATTGTACCCCTAATTCTACTGTCGGACACTTGTCCATTTTTACCTCTCGTCTCACTTTTTCTTTCTTCGAGGTTCCGAGCACTTGCTCCTTTTTATTTCCTCGTTTTTTTAGAGCAATCTCCCTCTTTTGAAAATATAGCAAGTGGTAGTAAAAATGACTTGAGCATTAACTTCACAGGGAATAACAGGAATGGGATAATGTTTTTGGCTATTCTCTCCCGGGTCAGGAGTAGAATAATTTTGGGTGAATCTGGAGATGGAAATGAGTGGATATATGTGGATGCGTACTTCTGGAGTAGAAGCAGCATGTATGAGTGAACGTGCAAGTGAATCTTGATTTTGACCACATGACAAGTTCCTAAGGGTCTACACAGCTTGACCACACTCAATGCCCATAAGCAGTAAATAGTAAAAGTGCGGCTCTTATTCTAACAAGCATGTATATATATGGCTGTGGTAGGAATTTAAACTCTCATCATACAGGAACTCATCATGCAACATTTTAAAGATTTTTAAAGATAAAATTCTCTAGAATTCTAGCATCTCTAGAAACAGATAAACAACAGCTCAACCTTCCCATATCATATCCGCTAACAACTTAGACTTCAGATCAAGTTCTCTTCCCACTAGTTCAGGTTTAGAGCCAGTTTTAAATTATAACAGTTATGTCTAAACTAGAGAGAGAACAAATTTGAAAATTAGGCAGAGCAACTATTCATCATATCCATGCTAGAGTTTTATTTTCAAGATTCAGTTTAGCATAGCTACTTTATTTATTTATTAAACTAAGCAAATATATATAAACATAAAATATTTATTTGGGTTTTCATGATTATGCATCTTTTTATTTTAATAAAGCATAGGTATAAATGTAGATAAAAATACTTATCGGGATAAATGGGGGTGCTCTCCCCCAAGCTGGATCTTGACGTAATTTCTTCTGATGTAGCTAGCAGGTGCAGAGGTGTATTTGAATGTCCGCAGCACCCTGACAACGATTAGGATGTCCTCCATCTGCTAGTCTTCCTGAATTCTGTGGAGCTCAAATAGACAACAAAGCTTCGTGGAACTTGATTAAGCGTTAGCATAAATATCTAGCCTTTATCATGTTTGAGCTTCCTTGATAAATGTCACTCTCTATTTTTATTTTCATTTTTATAGAACGAAAAAATATATATTATTTATTTTTTTTATGCCACCACAGTGAATGTACTTATGGGTTTTATGCCACTCGCATACTCACATGGGGCTTACTATTTTTAACATTTTTTTAGACAGAATGAACATGATTAACTAAGCAATAATTAAAGGGAAAATGATAACTACCAAGTTTACCTCTTGGCATGGCGTTCGGTGTTTTTAAGTCCTCCGAACAGGACTTCTTTTCTTCTTAGTTGTCCTGAGATTTGGGTGGCGTAGACGGTGGTTCCGGCAGCGCCTCCTCTTCTTGTGTAACTGTCTTCGCTTTCCATACCCGACTTGGTGCTTCGGTCTCCTGTTGTGTATCCTCGGGCCTTATGACCTCTCCTTCATAGTCTGCCCATACGTCCTTGATGGTTTGCCTCCTTTGGTTACGGTTACGTCGCCTTCTTCTTGTCCTGACCTGCTTAGAATCTTCAACTATATAGTTAGGGTCATTAAAGTAGCGGCGTACCTTCTCAGAGGAGAAATGCATATGGACTTCTCCGGTTTCAATGTAGATGATTGCTTTGACGGTGCCTAGGAACGGTCTTCCTAGGATGATGGGTGGATCGTACTCGTCGTCTCCCATGTCAATGACCTGAAAGTCTGTATGGACAAAATGATCGTTAATTTTAACAGGGACATCGGTTACTATACCTTCGACCTTTCGGGATGTCTGATCTACCATCTGGAGCTGAGTGTATGTTGGTTTTTAGGGCATGGTTCCGTACAAGAGCTGATAGGTGACTGTGGCCATTATGTGGACGCCTGATCCAGTGTCGTAGAGCGCCTTCTGAAAGGAGTATCCATTGATTGAGCACTCAATGCTTGGCATACCTGGGTCGTCCTTCTTGTTCAGGAACAGCGACTTGAGTCATCGGTCTTGACCTCCTTGAACTGCAGTGACCATCTTAGCTGATTCGGTCCATCCTTGGTTGTTCTTGTTCTGCTTGTTCCTCCTGTTGGTCCTCTTCCTTGGTTCATGTTGGGGTTGCTCTGGGATTTGTGTAATCTTGTTCTTGAAGGAAAACGTCTCCTTCCTCCCCTTGATGTTGAAGTTGATCTTCACAGCGCTGGCGTAGATGACAGCTCCCGAGGTGTTCAGGAATGGCCTTCCCAGAATAACTGGTGACCTCTCATTGGACCCGGTCTCTATCACCACGAAATCAGCTGGAGCATACGAGGTACCAACTCGGACACATATGTTCTTTAATATTCCTTTAGGAAAGCTTAGTGTTCGATCTGCTAGCTGCAAACACATAGTTGTTTCTGATAAAGGATATGTAAAGAATTTTTCATAGAGCACCCTGGGCATAATGTTGATACTGGAGCCAAAGTCGCAGAGTGCTTCTGGGAAGTCCACCATGCCGATGGAGATCGGGATGACGGGGCGTCCTGGATCGCCTCTCTTGACTGGCAGAAGGTCATTATGTACTCCGACAGCGGGATTACTCCAATAGTTACCTGCATCAAACATGTCTACAAGATTTGCAGATTCTAATCCTTCCGGTTGTGATGGTATACCGAGGTTAGTAGCAGGAACAACAGCGCTATTTGATTTAACTGAGATTCAATCATTTTATTAAAGCTAATTTGGTTTTTGATGGCAGTAGAGAAATTATCCATTCTATTATTTATGTTTTCTAGTATTTTATCATTGGATGCCAATTTCTTAGACAAGTTATCCATTAGCTTTCCTTGATTAGACACTAACTCTCTCAGGGGTGGAAAATTATTATTGTTGTTGTAAGAGTTATTACCTTGATAATTACCTGAGTAGTTACCTGAGTAGTTAGGCCTCTGTTGATTCCAACCTTGATTTTGTTGAGGACGGTTGTAGTAGTTGTTGTTGTTGATGTACCTTGCATCCTCAAGCATCTCAGGGCAGTGATTGTCTGAGTGTCCAGTATCTCCACATTCCTCACAAGTCATGTGAGAGTCGTAGACGTTCATGACTTCTCTTTTGTCTCCAGCTTTGTCATCGAGCTTTTTCATGAGTAGGTCTAGCTTTGCAGACAGCATGTCTACCTCCTTGAGCTAGTGCATACCTCCACCCTTCTTACGTGTTTGGATCCTCTCTTCGTTCCAACCTTGGTTGGACGCCATCTTCTCCACAAGGGCTGTAGCTTGTGGTATGGTGAGTGATAGAAATGCGCCTCCAGCTGCAGCATCCATGGTCTCACGAGCACTAGTGATGAGCCCATGATAGAAAGTCTGCATAAGTAGCCAGCTCTCCATTCCATGATGGGGACATTCTAGGATGTAATCTTGAAAGCGCTCCCATGCTTCTGGAACGGATTCATCATGTTGTTGCTAAAAACTTGTAATCTTCCCACGAAGAGCATTGGTCTTGCCCATGGGAAAGAACTTAGCCAGAAAGTTCGTAGAGCAGAGTGCCCACGTAGTGTTCTTATCCTTTGTCGCGTAGAACCACTGCTTCGCTCTCCCCAATAGTGAGAATGGGAAAAGGCGAAGTAGTATGGCGTCTCTGGGAACATCTAATAAAGTGAATGTGCTGCAAATCTCCAGGAAGTGTTGGAGATGAGCACTTGCATCTTCGTGCGGCTTCCCACAAAACTGGTTGGCTTGTACCATGTTGATGAGCCCTGGCTTGAGCTCAAAGTTCTTGTCGATGGCCGCGGCAGGTCCAGTGCGGATGTTGTCCGTAGTGGGAGCTGAGAACTCGCGGATCGTCTTGTTCGCCATGGCTGCGAACTCTGTTGACAAATTCCGGATGAAACTTCGGCGGTCTTCTGAATTGGATGAAGTGTTGCATCGAAGTGTTGACTTCTTGAGCTTGGCTCTTGCCCCTCTGATTAATGCTTCGGGGTTGTCAACAAAATTTTCTGGAAGATGTCCTCTATTCATACATCACCCTACAAAACAATAAGAATGGAAAAATACAGGGGTAAATCTGTATGGGAGAATTGATGATCTCAATCACTTAATGATGCGAATGATGACTCAAATTCCGTATTCATTCCTTGTTAGTAAATCAACCTTCCCGGGCAATGGCGCCAAAAATGCTTGTTGGGCATTCTTAACGTCATTACCAAAAGTAGACTTAGTTTTCTAATTCTGATAACGGCGCCAAAAATGCCGAACCTATCCCTCATGCCACTTAAGCCAAGTTGTCATCCTTAGCATGACATGAGAGACGCGGTATTGAAATATGCAACTGCTCTTCTAAATAAATAATAAATAAGATCTGTAAGCGCACAGATTAATACCGATGTAGCATTTTAACCGGGAAGTATTCCAGGTATCGTTATTTATATTTTTACCACTGGGAAGGGATTACTAACATCAATGTTGATTATGGAATGGAATATAGGAATGAGTATCAATCATTGCATGTATAAGTGAGAGCATTCATCTATCTCTTGCATACAGGGGTAAGTGTCACATAAAATATAGATAAAGTATGAATGGTGACAAAGATAATTAATCTGATCAGCTAGCCACATATAATAATGATAAGCACCTCAATAGATATTCTAGCAAGTCATTAGCATGGTATTAGGACGAACTACAAGGATATTTCCTAAGTTATTCTTAACTATAAAGTCTAGCATATCATAGTTAGTGCAAGTACACTTGGCAATCATTGCGAGAAAGGACTATGCCCATGCATAGTGATATTATCAAGGAAGATGAGAAACATAGCAATCACTCCCCTGTAATAATGTTGCTCTGCCTGCCTTACACACGGGAGGGGGACTATATAAGAACCAACGAAGCTGTCACCATCGCGGACCACCCCACGATCTGGCATATAAGGTGCAATCACAGATAAATATGGTCTAAGCACCACGCCTACACAATATTTATCATTTACCCATGGATCCGATGGATAAACGCTATATGATCCTAAACATGTATATAATTCCAATCTAAGCCAAGCGTATAACTACGATAAACTAAGAACAATATAATCGCAAACAATAACAAGTAGAGCATAGTCATAATCAATATATTGAAATAGAACAAAGTTGTATTCATAATATTGAAGAACAAAGATGAACAATGAAGAACAGTAAAGGAATTACCAAGAATCCTCTTGACAGATCCGAAAACCAATCGAAGATTGACTCCTTCTAGTTCTAATCCTATGTAGCTATGCTCTACTAGAGATCTAGTTGATGTGGTGGCTCTAGGGCTTGATCAGAGACTCTCCTCCTGAGATTAGGGTTTGAGGAATTGAGAATGAGGGAGTGCCTCCTCCAGGGGCCAGGGGTCCTGCTTATATAGCCCCCTCAAGTGAACGTGGGCCGTCGGATCAAACCGACATTAATCGCACGGTTTTCCTTGATCCCTTAGGTCGGTGGAGCATAATCCACGAGACGGAGCCTGATTGGCTCTCAGGCCAGGGCGGGCGCCCTAGGGAGCAGGGCGGGCGCCCTGCCTCCGGGCCCGTTCGGCCTCCCGTTTGATCTTGTGGCTTCTGGAGTCTTCTAGATGATAGAAAATTGGTGAACACGTTATTATCTCTATGTAAACCCGACGTGTGGGCCTTTCCTCCGTATTTTCTGATAACCCCCTGCAGAAACAGACAAACACCAAAACTCGTGGAATTCTGTCAGATAAAACCCTAAGTCTAGGTGTTGGTTGCATTTGGATCCTTCTCTTTATTTATTTGATAACTATATTTGGTACATAAGGACCGTCAACAGTGGATATGTTAGATGATGTCACTATCAATTTAATCACTTATACAGGCCATTAATGAACACTGGTGGTTGCGACATCGGGGACTGCCGACGCTAATTTCTAGGCAAATTGAAATGCACAAGAACTTTGCCTTTCGGATAAGGAATCGAGCTAGATTTTTTTTCACAGCTGCAGAATCACTTGCCTCACCCTAGAGAACCAAAATTAGCAAAAGTGAAACCCTAGAGATTTTTCTAAAAATCTTTTATCATAGAACACAAAGTTGCATTTGTTTCAGTGAAATCTTGCAATTCCGTCGAAGATGTCTGGGTCCACCTGTGTTCTGAAACGAGCTGGGTAGGATAGGAATGGCACATAGAAAGTTAGGGTCAATAGGTTAGATGATGTCACTATCAATTACATCACTTACCTACGCTATTAATGAATGCTAGTGGCTACGACACTGGAGACTACCGACGCTGATTTCAGGGCAAATTGAAAACCATGAGAACTTTGCCTTCGGGATATGGAATCGAGCTAGATTTTTTTTCATGGCATTTCCATCGAAGATGTTTGGATCCACCTGTCTTCCGAAATGAGCTAGGTAGGATAGGAATAGCACATAGAAAGTTTGGCTGGGCACTTTAGACGATGTCACTATCAATTACATCACTTAACGAAGCTATTAACGAACACTGATGGCCATGACACCGTGGACTACCCACGCAGATTTCACGGCAAATTGAAAACCATGAGAACTTTGCCTTCCGGATATGGAACCGAGCTAAATTTTTTTTCATGACTGTAGAATCACTTGCCTCACCATAGAGAATCTGAATTGGTAAAAGTGAACCCATATAGATTTTTCTAAAAATCATTTATCTTAGGGCACAAAGTTGCATTTGTTTTGGTGAAATCTTGCAAATCCGTCGAAGATGTCTGGGTCCACCCGTGTTCCAAAACGAGGTGGGTCGGACAGGAATGGCATATAGAAAGTTTGGGTGGACACTTTAGATGATGTCACTTTCAATTACATCACTTACTTAGACTGTTAATGAATGCTGGTGGCCACGACACCGGGGACTGCCGACGTAGATTTCAGGGCAAATTGAAAACCATGAGAACTTTGCCTTCCAGATACGAAATCGAGCTAGATTTTTTTTCACCACTGTAGAATCACATGCATCACCCTAGAGAACCTAAATTAGCAAAAGTGAAACCGTTGAGATTTTTCTAAAAATCATTTGTCATAGGTCACAAAGTGGCATTTGTTTCGGTGAACTCTTACAATTCTGTCAAAGGTGTCTTGTTCACCCATGTTCCAAAACGAGCTGGGTAGGACAGGAATGGAACATAGAAAGTTAGGGTGGACACTTTAGATGATGTCACTATCAATTACATCACTTACCCAGGTTATTAATGAACGCTTGTGGCCGCGACACCGGGGACGGCTGACCCATATTTCAGAACAAATTGAAAACCATGAGAACATTGCCTTTCGGATATGGAATCGAGCTAAATTTCATTTCATGGCTGTAGAATCACTTACCTCACCCTAGAGAACCTGAATTAGCAAAAGTGGACCCCTACAATTTTTCTAAAAATCACTTATCATAGGCCACAAAGTAGCATTTATTTCGGTAAAATCTTGCAATTCCGTCAAAGATATCTCGGTCCACCCTTGTTCTGAAATGAGATGGGTAGGACAGGAATGACACATAAAAAGTTAGGGTGGATAGGACAGATGATGCCATTATCAATTACATCACTTATGCAGGCCGTTAATCAACACTGGCGGCTGCGACACCAACGTCTACTAACGCTGATTTCAGGGCAAATTGAAAACCATGAGAACTTTGCCTTCCGGATATGGAATCGAGCTAGATTTTTTTCATGGCTATAGAATCACTTGCCTCACCCTATGGAACCTAAATTGGCAATAGTGGACCCTAGGAGATTTTTTTCTAAAAATCACTTATCATAGGCCATAAACTAGCATTTGTTTCAGCGAAATCTTGCAATTCCATCGAAGATGTATGGATCCACCCGTGTTCCGAAACAAGCTGGGTAGGACAAGAATGGCACATAGAAAGTTAGGGTGGGTACTTTATAAGATATCACTATCAATTACATCACTTACCCAAGCTATTAATGAACACTGATGGCCATGACACCGTGGACTACCGACGCAGATTTCACGGCAAATTGACAACCATGAGAACTTTGCCTTCCGGATATGGAACTGAGCTAAATTTTTTTTCATGTTTGTAGAATCACTTGCCTCACCATAGAGAATCTGAATTGGTAAAAGTGAACTCGTATAGATTTTTCTAAAAATCATTTATCTTAGGGCACAAAGTTGCATTTGTTTTGGTGAAATCTTGCAAATCCGTCGAAGATGTCTGGGTCCACCCATGTTCCAAAACGAGCTGGGTCGTTCAGGAATGGCACATAGAAAGTTAGGGTGGATAGGACAGATGATGCCATTAGCAATTACATCACTTATGCAGGCGGTTAATCAACACTGGTGTCCGCGACACCAATGTCTACTGACGCTGATTTCATAGGCCACAAACTAGCATTTGTTTCAGTGAGATCTTGCAATTCCATCGAAGATGTTTGGATCCACCCGTCTTCTGAAATGAGCTAGGTAGGACAGGAACGGCACATAGAAAGTTTGGGTGGGCACTTTAGACGATGTCACTATCAATTACATCACTTACCCAAGCTATTAATGAACACTGATGGCCATGACACCGTGGACTACCGACGCAGATTTCACGACAAATTGAAAACCATGAGAACTTTGCCTTCCGGATATGGAACCGAGCTAAATTTTTTTTCATGACTGTAGAATCACTTGCCTCACCATAGAGAATCTGAATTGGTAAAAGTGAACCCCGATACATTTTTCTAAAAATCATTTATCTTAGGGCACAAAGTTGCATTTATTTTGGTGAAATCTTGCAAATCCGTCGAAGATGTCTGGGTCCACCCATGTTCCAAAACGAGCTAGGTCAGACAGGAATGGCACATAGAAAGTTAGGGTGGATAGGACAGATGATTTCAGGGCCACGACACCGGGGACTTCAGATGATGCCATTATCAATTACATCACTTATGCAGACCGTTAATCAACACTGGTGGCTGCGACACCAACGTCTACTGACACTGATTTCAGGGCAAATTGAAAACCATGAGAACTTTGCCTTCCGGATATGGAATCGAGCTAGATTTTTTTTCATGGCTATAGAATCACTTGCCTCACCCTATAGAACCTAAATTGGCAACAGTGGACCCTAGGAGTTTTTTTTTCTAAAAATCACTTATCATAGGCCATAAACTAGCATTTGTTTCAGCGAAATCTTGCAATTCCATCGAAGATGTTTGGATCCACCCGTGTTCCGAAACAAGCTGGGTAGGACAAGAATGGCACATAGAAAGTTAGGGTGGGTACTTTATATGATGTCACTATCAATTACATCACTTACCCAAGCTATTAATGAACACTGATGGCCATGACACCGTGGACTACTGACGCAGATTTCACGACAAATTGAAAACCATGAGAACTTTGCCTTCCGGATATGGAACCGAGCTAAATTTTTTTTCATGACTGTAGAATCACTTGCCTCACCATAGAGAATCTGAATTGGTAAAAGTGAACCCCGATAGATTTTTCTAAAAATCATTTATCTTAGGGCACAAAGTTGCATTTATTTTGGTGAAATCTTGCAAATCCGTCAAAGATGTCTGGGTCCACCCATGTTCCAAAACGAGCTGGGTCGGACAGGAATGGCACATAGAAAGTTAGGGTGGATAGGACAGATGATGCCATTATCAATTACATCACTTATGCAGGCCGTTAATCAACACTAGATTTTTTTTCATGGCTATAGAATCACTTGCCGCACCATATAGAACCTAAATTGGCAATAGTGGACCCCAGGAGATTTTTTTCTAAAAATCACTTATCATAGGCCACAAACTAGCATTTGTTTCAGCGAAATCTTGCAATTCCATCAAAGATGTTTGGATCCACCCGTCTTCCGAAAGGAGCCGGGTAGGATAGGAATGGCACATAGAAAGTTTGGGTGGGCACTTTAGATGATGTCACTATCAATTACATCACTTACCCAAGCTATTAACAAACACTGATGGCCATGACACCGTGGACTACCCACGCAGATTTCACGGCAAATAGAAAACCATGAGAACTTTGCATTCCGGATATGGAATCGAGCTAGATTTTTTTTCATGGCTATAGAATCACTTGCCTCACCCTATAGAACCTAAATTGGCAACAGTGGACCCCAGGAGATTTTTTTCTAAAAATCAGTTATCATAGGCCACAAACTAGCATTTGTTTCAGCAAAATCTTGCAATTCCATTGAAGGTGTTTGGATCCACCGGTCTTCTGAAATGAGCTGGGTAGGACAGGAATGGCACATAGAAAGTTTGGGCGGGCACTTTAGACGATGTCACTATCAATTACATCACTTACCCAAGCTATTAACGAACACTGATGGCCATGACACCGTGGACTACCCACGCAGATTTCACGGCAAATTGAAAACCATGAGAACTTTGCCTTCCGGATATGGAACCGAGCTAAATTTTTTTTCATGACTATAGAATCACTTGCCTCACCATAGAGAATCTGAATTGGTAAAAGTGAACCACTATAGATTTTTCTAAAAATCATTTATCTTAGGGCACAAAGTTGCATTTGTTTTGGTGAAATCTTGCAAATCCGTTGAAGATGTCTGGGTCCACCCAAGTTCCAAAACGAGCTGGGTCGGACAGGAATGGCATATAGAAAGTTTGGGTGGACACTTTAGATGATGTTACTTTCAATTACATCACTTACTCAGACTGTTAATGAATGCTGGTGGCCACGACACCGGGGACTGCCGACGCAGATTTCAGGGCAAATTGAAAACCATGAGAACTTTGCCTTCCGGATACGAAATTGAGCTAGATTTTTTTTCACCACTGCAGAATCACTTGCATCACCCTAGAGAACCTAAATTAGCAAAAGTGAAACCCTTGAGAGTTTTCTAAAAATCATTTGTCATAGGCCACAAAGTGGCATTTGTTTCGGTGAACTCTTGCAATTCTATCGAAGGTGTCTTGTTCACCCGTGTTCCAAAACGAGCTGGGTAGGACAGGAATGGAACATAGAAAGTTAGGGTGGACACTTTAGATGATGTCACTATCAATTACATCACTTACCCAGGTTATTAATGAAAGCTTGTGGCCGCGACACCGAGGACGGCCGACCCATATTTCAGGTCAAATTGAAAACCATGAGAACGTTGCCTTTCGAATATGGAATCGAGCTAAATTTCTTTTCATGGAAGTAGAATCACTTACCTCACCATAGAGAACCTGAATTAGCAAAAGTGGACCCCTACAATTTTTCTAAAAATCACTTATCATAGGCCACAAAGTAGCATTTATTTCGGTAAAATCTTGCAATTCCGTCAAAGATGTCTGGGTCCACCCTTGTTCTGAAATGAGCTAGGTAGGACAGGAATGACACATAAAAAGTTAGGGTGGATAGGACAGATGATGCCATTATCAATTACATCACTTATGCAGGCCATTAATCAACACTGGTGGCTGTGACACCAACGTCTACTGACGCTGATTTCAGGGCAAATTGAAAACCATGAGAACTTTGCCTTCGGGATATGGAATCGAGCTAGATTTTTTTTCATGGCTATAGAATCACTTGCCTCACCCTATAGAACCTAAATTGGCAATAGTGGACCCTAGGAGATTTTTTTCTAAAAATCACTTATCATAGGCCACAAACTAGCATTTGTTTCAGCGAAATCTTGCAATTCCATCAAAGATGTTTGGATCCACCCGTCTTCCGAAAGGAGCCGGGTAGGATAGGAATGGCACATAGAAAGTTTGGGTGGGCACTTTAGATGATGTCACTATCAATTACATCACTTACCCAAGCTATTAACAAACACTGATGGCCATGACACCGTGGACTACCCACGCAGATTTCACGGCAAATTGAAAACCATGAGAACTTTGCATTCCGGATATGGAACTGAGCTAAATTTTTTTTCATGACTGTAGAATCACTTTCCTCACCATAGAGAATCTGAATTGGTAAAAGTGAACCCATATAGATTTTTCTAAAAATCATTTATCTTATGGCACAAAGTTGCATTTGTTTTGGTGAAATCTTGCAAATCCGTCGAAGATGTCTGGGTCCACCCATGTTCCAAAACGAGCTGGGTCGGACAGGAATGGCATATAGAAAGTTTGGGTGGACACTTTAGATGATGTCACTTTCAATTACATCACTTACTCAGACTGTTAATGAATGCTGGTGGCCACGACACCGGGGACTGCCGACGCAGATTTCAGGGCAAATTGAAAACCATGAGAACTTTGCCTTCCGGATACGAAATTGAGCTAGATTTTTTTTCACCACTGCAGAATCACTTACATCACCCTAGAGAACCTAAATTAGCAAAAGTGAAACCGTTGAGATTTTTCTAAAAATCATTTGTCATAGGCCACAAAGTGGCATTTGTTTCGGTGAACTCTTGCAATTCTGTCGAAGGTGTCTTGTTCACCCGTGTTCCAAAACGAGCTGGGTAGGACTGTAATGGAACATAGAAAGTTAGGGTGGACACTTTAGATGATGTCACTATCAATTACATCACTTACCCAGGTTAATAATGAAAGCTTGTGGCCGCGACACCGGGGACGACTGACCCATATTTCAGGGCAAATTGAAAACCATGAGAACGTTGCCTTTCGGATATGGAATCGAGCTAAATTTCTTTTCATTGCTGTAGAATCACTTACCTCACCATAGAGAACCTGAATTAGCAAAAGTGGACCCTACAATTTTTCTAAAAATCACTTATCATAGGCCACAAAGTAGCATTTATTTCGGTAAAATCTTGCAATTCCGTCAAAGATGTCTGGGTCCACCCTTGTTCTGAAATGAGCTGGGTAGGACAGGAATGACACATAAAAAGTTAGGGTGGATAGGACAGATGATGCCATTATCAATTACATCACTTATGCAGGCCGTTAATCAACACTGGTGGCTGCGACACCAACGTCTACTGACGCTGATTTCAGGGCAAATTGAAAACCATGAGAACTTTGCCTTCCGGATATGGAATCGAGCTAGATTTTTTTTCATGGCTATAGAATCACTTGCCTCACCCTATAGAACCTAAATTAGCAACAGTGGACCCTAGGAGTTTTTTTTTCTAAAAATCACTTATCATAGGCCATAAACTAGCATTTGTTTCAGCGAAATCTTGCAATTCCATCGAAGATGTTTGGATCCACCCGTGTTCCGAAACAAGCTGGGTAGGACAAGAATGGCACATAGAAATTTAGGGTGGGTACTTTATATGATGTCACTATCAATTACATCACTTACCCAAGCTATTAATGAACACTGATGGCCATGACACCGTGGACTACCGATGCAGATTTCATGACAAATTGAAAACCATGAGAACTTTGCCTTCCGGATATGGAACCGAGCTAAATTTTTTTTCATGACTGTAGAATCACTTGCCTCACCATAGAGAATCTGAATTGGTAAAAGTGAACCCGGATAGATTTTTCTAAAAATCATTTATCTTAGGGCACAAAGTTGCATTTATTTTGGTGAAATCTTGCAAATCCGTCAAAGATGTCTGGGTCCACCCATGTTCCAAAACGAGCTGGGTCGGACAGGAATGGCACATAGAAAGTTAGGGTGGATAGGACAGATGATGCCATTATCAATTACATCACTGATGCAGGCCGTTAATCAACACTGGCGTCCGCGACACCAACGTCTACTGACGCTGATTTCAGGGCAAATTGAAAACCATGAGAACTTTGCCTTCGGGATATGGAATCGAGCTAGATTTTTTTTCTTGGCTATAGAATCACTTGCCTCACCATATAGAACCTAAATTGGCAACAGTGGACCCCAGGAGATTTTTTTCTAAAAATCACTTATCATAGGCCACAAACTAGCATTTGTTTCAGCGAAATCTTGCAATTCCACCAAAGGTGTTTGGATCCACCGGTCTTCTGAAATGAGCTGGGTAGGACAGGAATGGCACATAGAAAGTTTGGGCGGGCACTTTAGACGATGTCACTATCAATTACATCACTTACCCAAGCTATTAACGAACACTGATGGCCATGACACCGTGGACTACCCACGCAGATTTCACGGCAAATTGAAAACCATGAGAACTTTGCCTTCCGGATATGGAACCGAGCTAAATTTTTTTTCATGACTATAGAATCACTTGCCTCACCATAGAGAATCTGAATTGGTAAAAGTGAACCCATATAGATTTTTCTAAAAATCATTTATCTTAGGGCACAAATTTGCATTTGTTTTGGTGAATTCTTGCAAATCCGTCGAAGATGTCTGGGTCCACCCATGTTCCAAAACGAGCTGGGTCGGACAGGAATGGCATATAGAAAGTTTGGGTGGACACTTTAGATGATGTTACTTTCAATTACATCACTTACTCAGACTGTTAATGAATGCTGGTGGCCACGACACCGGGGACTGCCGACGCAGATTTCAGGGCAAATTGAAAACCATGAGAACTTTGCCTTTCGGATACGAAATTGAGCTAGATTTTTTTTCACCACTGCAGAATCACTTGCATCACCCTAGAGAACCTAAATTAGCAAAAGTGAAACCCTTGAGATTTTTCTAAAAATCATTTGTCATAGGCCACAAAGTGGCATTTGTTTCGGTGAACTCATGCAATTCTATCGAAGGTGTCTTGTTCACCCGTGTTCCAAAACGAGCTGGGTAGGACAGGAATGGAACATAGAAAGTTAGAGTGGACACTTTAGATGATGTCACTATCAATTACATCACTTACCCAGGTTATTAATGAAAGCTTGTGGCCGCGACACCGGGGACGGCCGACCCATATTTCAGGGCAAATTGAAAACCATGAGAACGTTGCCTTTCGGATATGGAATCGAGCTAAATTTCTTTTCATGGCTGTAGAATCACTTACCTCACCATAGAGAACCTGAATTAGCAAAAGTGGACCCCTACAATTTTTCTAAAAATCACTTATCATAGGCCACAAAGTAGCATTTATTTCGGTAAAATCTTGCAATTCCGTCAAAGATGTCTGGGTCCACCCTTGTTCTGAAATGAGCTAGGTAGGACAGGAATGACACATAAAAAGTTAGGGTGGATAGGACAGATGATGCCATTATCAATTACATCACTTATGCAGGCCATTAATCAACACTGGTGGCTGTGACACCAACGTCTACTGACGCTGATTTCAGGGCAAATTGAAAACCATAAGAACTTTGCCTTCCGGATATGGAATCGAGCTAGATTTTTTTTCATGGCTATAGAATCACTTGCCTCACCCTATAGAACCTAAATTGGCAATAGTGGACCCTAGGAGATTTTTTCTAAAAATCACTTATCATAGGCCATAAACTAGCATTTGTTTCAGCAAAATCTTGCAATTCCATCGAAGATGTTTGGATCCACCCGTGTTCCGAAACAAGCTGGGTAGGACAAGAATGGCACATAGAAAGTTAGGGTGGGTACTTTATATGATGTCACTATCAATTACATCACTTACCCAAGCTATTAATGAACACTGATGGCCATGACACCGTGGACTACCGACGCAGATTTCACGGCAAATTGAAAGCCATGAGAACTTTGCCTTCCGTATATGGAACTGAGCTAATTTTTTTTTCATGACTGTAGAATCACTTGCCTCACCATAGAGAATCTGAATTGGTAAAAGTGAACCCCGATAGATTTTTCAAAAAATCATTTATCTTAGGACACAAAGTTGCAATTGTTTTGGTGAAATCTTGCAAATCCGTTGAAGATGTCTGGGTCCACCCATGTTCCAAAACGAGCTGGGTCGGACAGGAATGGCACATAGAAAGTTAGGGTGGATAGGACAGATGATGCCATTATCAATTACATCACTTATGCAGGCCATTAATCAACACAGGTGTCCGTGACACCAACGTCTACTGACGCTGATTTCAGGGCAAATTGAAAACCATGAGAACTTTGCCTTCGGGATATGGAATCGAGCTAGATTTTTTTTCATGGCTATAGAATCACTTGCCTCACCATATAGAACCTAAATTGGCAACAGTGGACCCCAGGAGATTTTTTTCTAAAAATCACTTATCATAGGCCATAAACTAGCATTTGTTTCAGCGAGATCTTGCAATTCCATCGAAGATGTTTGGATCCACCCGTCTTCTGAAATGAGCTAGGTAGGACAGGAATGGCACATAGAAAGTTTGGGTGGGCACTTTAGATGATGTCACTATCAATTACATCACTTACCCAAGCTATTAACGAACACTGATGGCCATGACACCGTGGACTACCCACGCAGATTTCACGGCAAATTGAAAACCATGAGAACTTTGCCTTCCGGATATGGAACCGAGCTAAATTTTTTTTCATGACTGTAGAATCACTTGCCTCACCAAAGAGAATCTGAATTGGTAAAAGTGAACCCATATAGATTTTCTAAAAATCATTTATCTTAGGGCACAAAGTTGCATTTGTTTTGGTGAAATCTTGCAAATCCGTCGAAGATGTCTGGGTCCACCCATGTTCCAAAACGAGCTGGGTCGGATAGGAATGGCATATAGAAAGTTTGGGTGGACACTTTAGATGATGTCACTTTCAATTACATCACTTACTCAGACTGTTAATGAATGCTGGTGGCCACGACACCGGGGACTGCCGACGCAGATTTCAGGGCAAATTAAAAACCATGAGAACTTTGCCTTCTGGATACGAAATTGAGCTAGATTTTTTTTCACCGCTGCAGAATCACTTGCATCACCCTAGAGAACCTAAATTAGCAAAAGTGAAACCCTTGAGATTTTTCTAAAAATCATTTGTCATAGGCCACAAAGTGGCATTTGTTTCGGTGAACTCTTGCAATTCTGTCGAAGGTGTCTTGTTCACCCGTGTTCCAAAACGAGCTAGGTAGGACAGGAATGGAACATAGAAAGTTAGGGTGGACACTTTAGATGATGTCACTATCAATTACATCACTTACCCAGGTTATTAATGAAAGCTTGTGGCCGCGACACCGGGGACGGCCGACCTATATTTCAGGGCAAATTGAAAACCATGAGAACGTTGCATTTCAGATATGGAATCGAGCAAAATTTCTTTTCATGGCTGTAGAATCACTTACCTGACCATAGAGAACCTGAATTAGCAAAAGTGGACCCCTACAATTTTTCTAAAAATCACTTATCATAGGCCACAAAGTAGCATTTATTTCGGTAAAATCTTGCAATTCCGTCAAAGATGTCTGGGTCCACCCATGTTCCAAAACGAGCTGGGTCGGACAGGAATGGCACATAGAAAGTTAGGGTGGATAGGACAGATGATGCCATTATCAATTACATCACTGATGCAGGCCGTTAATCAACACTGGTGTCCGCGACACCAACGTCTACTGACGCTGATTTCAGGGCAAATTGAAAACCATGAGAACTTTGCTTTTGGGATATGGAATCGAGCTAGATTTTTTTTCATGGCTATAGAATCACTTGCCTCACCATATAGAACCTAAATTGGCAACAGTGGACCCCAGGAGATTTTTTTCTAAAAATCACTTATCATAGGCCACAAACTAGCATTTGTTTCAGCGAAATCTTGCAATTCCATCGAAGGTGTTTGCATCCACCGGTCCTCTGAAATGAGCTGGGTAGGACAGGAATGGCACATAGAAAGTTTGGGTGGGCACTTTAGACGATGTCACTATCAATTACATCACTTACCCAAGCTATTAACGAACACTGATGGCCATGACACCGTGGACTACCCACGCAGATTTCACGGCAAATTGAAAACCATGAGAACTTTGCCTTCCGGATATGGAACCGAGCTAATTTTTTTTCATGACTGTAGAATCACTTGCCTCACCAAAGAGAATCTGAATTGGTAAAAGTGAACCCATATAGATTTTTCTAAAAATCATTTATCTTAGGGCACAAAGTTGCATTTGTTTTGGTGAAATCTTGCAAATCCATCGAAGATGTCTGGGTCCACCCATGTTCCAAAACGAGCTGGGTCGGATAGGAATGGCACATAGAAAGTTTGGGTGGACACTTTAGATGATGTCACTTTCAATTACATCACTTACTCAGACTGTTAATGAATGCTGGTGGCCACGACACCGGGGACTGCCGACGCAGATTTCAGGGCAAATTAAAAATCATGAGAACTTTGCCTTCCGGATACGAAATTGAGCTAGATTTTTTTTCACCACTGTAGAATCACTTGCATCACCCTAGAGAACCTAAATTAGAAAAAGTGAAACCCTTGAGATTTTTCTAAAAATCATTTGTCATAGGCCACAAAGTGGCATTTGTTTCGGTGAACTCTTGCAATTCTGTCGAAGGTGTCTTGTTCACTCGTGTTCCAAAACGAGCTGGGTAGGACAGGAATGGAACATAGAAAGTTAGGGTGGACACTTTAGATGATGTCACTATCAATTACATCACTTACCCAGGTTATTAATGAAAGCTTGTGGCCGCGACACCGGGGACGGCCGACCCATATTTCAGGGCAAATTGAAAACCATGAGAACGTTGCGTTTCGGATATGGAATCAAGCTAAATTTCTTTTCATGGCTGTAGAATCACTTACCTCACCATAGAGAACCTGAATTAGCAAAAGTGGACCCCTACAATTTTTCTAAAAATCACTTATCATAGGCCACAAAGTAGCATTTATTTCGGTAAAATCTTGCAATTCCGTCAAAGATGTCTAGGTCCACCCATGTTCCAAAACGAGCTGGGTCGGACAGGAATGGCACATAGAAAGTTAGGGTGGATAGGACAGATGATGCCATTATCAATTACATCACTGATGCAGGCCGTTAATCAACACTGGTGTCCGCGACACCAACGTCTACTGACGCTGATTTCAGGGCAAATTGAAAACCATGAGAACTTTGCCTTCGGGATATGGAATCGAGCTAGATTTTTTTTCATGGCTACAGAATCACTTGCCTCACCATATAGAACCTAAATTGGCAACAGTGGACCCCAGGAGATTTTTTTTCTAAAATTCACTTATCATAGGCCACAAACTAGCATTTGTTTCAGCGAAATCTTGCAATTCCATCGAAGGTGTTTGGATCCACCGGTCTTCTGAATTG
>CM039583.1:17424770-17454768 GCA_022457205.1 Saccharum spontaneum | reverse complement strand
GGGATGGGCTGGTAGTCCTCATCTGTGCTGTCTGAAGTCACATCCTCAGGTATGTCAGCAGTCTGAGCCTCAAGGTCCGCAAGCTCTGCCTCAGCAAGCTCGTCAACTCTGGCATCCTACTCAGCTGCTGTCTTAGGAACGTCTGGGCGCTCACGCTGTCTTGGCGCTGGGGCCTGATCTCTAGTAACAGAGGCCCAAAGCTGACGAATATCATAATCAGGGAAAGCAGTAGTAGTGTTTGCTATCTCCGCCCTGATCTCTGGTGGCATCTGGATAGAAGATCTGATGATGAAGCAAATCCAGTGTGCATAGGGCAGCTGACGATTACCCCTTGAAGCCCTCAGCAATGGTGGTCCTCCATCTCACTAAGAATAAGATCCCAGATGTCAAACTGTCTCTGTGAGAGGAGGTGGTGAACAACCCAAAGCTGCATCCTCGTCAGACCCTCTCTGTAGCCAAGTCTGGGAAGTAGAGTGTGTCTGAGAATAGCATCCAAGACCCCTGGCAAGTGGCGTCAGGCTGGCAGGCGTACGACGAGACCCTTCACCAAAAGGCTCGCGAAAGCAGGGTCAAACTAGATCTGTAGGTGGCACTGCTCCGCCGTGAGGGCGTCTGGGAGGAGGAGTCTGTCCATAACACAACTAATGGATCCTCATGTCAGAAGCTGGTAGTCTGAGGATCTCTCGAGCTCTGGAGCTGTACAGTCTGTGATCGCGGCCTCTGAAAGCAAAGTGAATGAACTCATGGGCAGGATCAATCCACAGTGAAGCATAGAACTCTCTGACCCATGTGCCGCAGTATGCACCTGTCCGTCCAAGAAGATCCGACAAACCAGGCATGTAGGACAGGTGCGGACGGAGCTGCTCTCCCACAACATCAACCAATGCCTCAAGTCGACATACCCTCTGAGGTCTGAAAGCAATACCACTGTCAACTAAGGCCCTGTAGAAATCCTCCTAAAGTGGGGTATAGAAACCCTCTGAAGCTCTGTGATCTCTGACAGGTGGAAACCAACGGCTGACCTCCATGAACCTCAACCCCTGCACCTGACGTGCTAAAGCACCCCTCAGGTCAAAGTGCTCGACCGGGGGTGAACCTCTAGCTCTGGGAGGAGGACGTGCTCCACGACGCTGGCCCTCTGGCCTAGGTGTCACCTGAGTACGAGCACGTGTGGAGCGGCGACGTGGTGGAGACTGAGCTGGCTGCTCCTCTGTATCCTCTATAGCCTGTGGAGCCTCGGTAGCCTGTGTAGCCTCTGTAGCCTCTATCGGCTCTGTGGGTGGATCTACTGATATCTGCTCGGAAGGTCCAGTATCCTCGGTACCCTCAGTGGCCTCAGTGCCGAGCTATCGACCTTCAAGGTGAAAGCGACACTCGCCTATGTGTATGCCACTGCGTCTGCCACCTCTCTCTGCCTGCTCTGCAGCGTTTGCCACGGCCTGAGCAACCTCTGCCTCTGAAGGCGTCCTCTTCTTCTTCCTGGCCATCATCTTGATGCGCTTACCATGCGCAATCTCATCACGACAGGGAGGACTGTTGTCTCCGTCACCAGGAGCACCACCGGCGTTCTTGCAACGCACCATGCTGATCAAATGACTGAGAACCTCTGAAAGATGATGAACTGACACTCGAGAGGCTTGGCCTCAATCCGTATCCGCAGGCTTGGCCTCGGATTCAGCAAACAGATCTGACCCTGACACACCGACTGACTCGCTGCACCGATGGAATAGAAAGATATACTATAAGCACATATATAACTAAAAGGTGCGAAGCCCTAGAGATAGCAAGCATATTAGATACGAAGTGAAACGTGACGCGAAGCTACCTCGGATCGACGAGACGACGGTGAGTAGAAGCGGTGACCTAGGTCACGAGAATCCCCGAATTCGATGATCGAGCACTGAAAGGACCGAGCGAGATGATCAATGGACGAACACGGTCAAGGTTAGCCCTAACAGCGGAATTGACGAGACTTGAACAAAAAACGAACGAGTCGTCACCTGAGGCGAGGGTTTCGAGCAAACCCTAGGTTAGGGTTTTGGGCTAAACCCTAGATGGCTCGAGCGAAGGTGGAGGAAGAGGTGCACGGGTGGCTAGGCACCGGGGGAGGGGCTGCAGCTGCGGCTGGTGATGCCTACGGCGGTGGAGGACTCGCCGGCGACGAGATGGAGCGGTGGCTTTCGGCGGCGGCGGCTTTCGGCGGCGGTGGCGCGCGGCAGCTGGCAACACGGGCGCGGCGAGCGCACGCGCGGGCAGTGAGGGCGAGGATGGCGCGGCGCGGCAGGGGCTCGGCAAGGGAGTTGCCGGCGGCGAGCGGGACGCAAGGGCACGGCGGATTCGGCGAAACGGCGAGCGGCGGCGGAATGCGAGCGGGTAAAAAAAAAGATCGAGAACGAACGGTTTTATGAGGGGCTCAGATCCGCTCGACGCGTGATGACCGGACGCGGTGGTCATTATGACCGGACGCGGTGGTGCAGCGTCCGGTCACACTCCAGTAAGCTCCTGGAGTGACCGGACGCGTCCGGTGCGGACTGACCGGACGCGGTCAGAGTCCGGTCGCTGAGAGCTCGGGAATTCATCTGGATGACCGGACGCGCTGGTGGACGCCGGGACCGGACGCGGTGGTGAAGCATCACTGCGTCCGGTGCAGCGTCTGGTCCAGCGTCCGGTCGCTGTTCTTCGCCCTTCTTCGTTCCAAACTCCGACGCGACTTCTCCCAATCAAGTTCCAATTCAAAGAGACACAAATAAACACCAATTGGAACCTGATATGAGTGACCTCACTCAAACCCTCAAAATTTTCAAAATATTTTGCCTTAGGCTAGTATTATTTTTAGGAAAATAGACAATAAACACCCGAGGAGCAACGTATGGCCATGCAATAGAGTTTTTAGACCTTTAGGAGCATCAAAAAGCTCTCTCTATCCATGGACGAACACAGAGGTTGCTCAAAGCTGAACCGAAAAGAAACGACAAACAAACAACCATGCATATGCAATGCAATACAAGTAAGTAACGCTAGGTTGCTTGTCAAGTTTGATCCATGGTTAGGCTTCTTCACTCCTCTAAAGGAGGGTTATCGTAACCGTGTTAGCCAAGCCCTAAATGCATTGCGATAAAATAAACGTGACATATAATACAATGCAATGCAAGGGACAACACACGCTCATCTTTTAAAGTTACTCAAATCAAGCACATTAAGTTCACTTCTTAGCCTACAAAAGGTAGCCTCATCCAAAGGTTTAGTGAAGATATCCGCTAATTGATTTTCACTTCGTACACCTTCTAGTGATATGTCATTTTTAGCAACGTGATCTCTTAGAAAGTGATGGCAGATATCAATGTGCTTGGTGCGAGAGTGTTGTACCGGATTGTTAGCAATTTTAACGGCACTTTCATTATCACATAAAAGTGGCACCTTTTCAAGAACAATTCCATAG
Source organism: Saccharum spontaneum (assembly GCA_022457205.1). Classification (NCBI taxonomy): domain Eukaryota; kingdom Viridiplantae; phylum Streptophyta; class Magnoliopsida; order Poales; family Poaceae; genus Saccharum; species Saccharum spontaneum. Next base: position 17,451,329 of record CM039583.1, on the reverse strand, counting down.
TCTAGGAGGGTTTGTTTCATATATAAGATTTGTGCACAACAAGCCCCCGCGGCAATGTATTCTGCCTCGGCGGTGGACAAAGCCACACTATTTTGCTTTTTAGATGACCAAGATACTAAGGATCTCCCAAGCAAATGGCACCCTCCGGATGTGCTTTTTCTATCAATTTTGCAACCGGCATAATCCAAATCGGAATAGCCAACTAGTTGGAATCTAGCTCCTTTGGGATACCAAAGACCAATGCTTGGGGTGTGCTTAAGATATCTTAGGATTCTTTTTACGGCACTTAAGTGAGGTTCTTTAGGGCACGCTTGAAAGCGAGCACACATGCACACACTAAACATGATATCAGGCCTAGATGCGGTAAGGTACAACAAGCTACCAATCATAGAACGGTAGAGAGTTTGATCAACCGGTTTACCTCCCTCATCTAGGTCGAGATGTCCATTTGATGGCATTGGGGTCTTGAATGGTTTGCATTCTTCCATCTTGAATCTTTTGAGAAGATCCTTGGTATACTTTTCTTGAGAGATGAAAATCCCTTCTCTCATTTGCTTGACTTGAAAACCAAGGAAGAATGTGAGCTCACCAATCATTGACATCTCGAACTCCTTTGACATCAATTCACCAAATTCTTTGCAATAATCTTCATTTGTTGACCCGAAGATGATATCATCAACATACACTTGACAAATGAAGATCTCCCCATTAAGCTTCTTGGTGAATAATGTGGTGTCGACCTTCCCAATGGTGAAGCCCTTCTCAATGAGGAAGTCTCGGAGGCGCTCATACCACGCTCTAGGGGCTTGCTTGAGCCCATATAGCGCCTTGGACAACCTATAAACATGATTAGGATATCTAGGGTCTTCAAACCCGGGAGGTTGATTGACATAGACTAGTTCATTTATAAAGCCATTTAAGAATGCACTTTTCACATCCATTTGATATAGTTTCATATCATGATGTGATGCATATGCAAGGAGGATACGAATGGCTTCAAGTCTTGCAACGGGTGCAAAGGTCTCTCCAAAATCAAGGCCTTCAACTTGAGAGAACCCCTTTGCAACTAGTCTTGCCTTGTTCCTCACTACTATGCCTTGGTCATCTTGCTTGTTTCGGAACACCCACTTGGTTCCAATGACTCTTGCACCTTTAGGATGCTCTTCAAGTGTCCATACTTGATTGCGGGTGAAGTTGTTCAATTCTTCATGCATGGCATTCACCCAATCCGGATCTTGAAGAGCTTTTCTACATTTTTAGGTTCAACACAAGAGACAAAAGAGTGATGTTCAACAAAAGAAGCAAGCTTTTGAGATCGAGTCATCACTCCCTTTGTAGGACTCCCTATGATGAGTTCTTGTGGATGTGCTTGAAGTAGAGGTGAATTTCTTCTATCAACCACTTGAGGAGGTGGAGGGGGAGCATCAACATTTTGAGCTTGTGCCTCGACTTGTTCATGAGAGATATAGGTGTCTTCATTTTCAACTCTCTCATTCTTGTCATCATCTTGAGGCACACGTGATGAAGATGGTGGATCAATGATTTGCACATCGTCTTCATCATCTTTTGGCTTGATGTCTCCCACGGGCATGTTCTTCATGGCCTCCCTCAAGGGTTCATCACCTACATCATCACAATTCTCAATTGCTCCTTGGGAGCCGTTAGATTCATCAAATTCCACATCATATGTTTCTTCAACCAAACCGGTGGTATGGTTAAATACTCTATATGCTTTGGACTTTGATGAGTAACCAACAAGAAAACCAATATCACAACGTCTTTGAAACTTCCCTAGGTGTTGACGCTTCTTGTAGATATAGCATTTGCAACCAAACACCCGGAAGAATGAGACGTCCAGCTTCTTCCCATTAAGCAACTCATAGGGGGTCTTGCCAAGAAACTTTTGGAGGAAGAGGCAATTTGAAGCATAACATGCGGTGTTGATTGCCTCGGCCCAAAACTTTTCCGGAGTGTTGTACTCATCTAGCATTGTTCTTGCAAGGGTGATCAAAGTCCGGTTCTTTCTCTCAACTACACCATTTTGTTGAGGAGTGTAGGTTGAAGAGACCTCATGCTTGATTCCAATTTCATCACAATAAGCTTCAATGTTGGTGTTGTCAAACTCTTTGCCATTGTCACTTCTAATTTTCTTTATCTTGACTTCAAATTCATTTTGAGCTCTCTTTGCAAACTTCTTGAAGCAACTTGCCACTTCGGATTTGTCATGAAGGAAGAAAGTCCATGTATATCTTGAGTAGTCATCCACTATCACAAGACAATAGAGATTACCACCCAAGCTCTTGTATGTTGTAGGCCCAAACAAATCCATGTGTAAAAGTTCTAGCACTCTTGAGGTTGACATGAAAGCTTTGGTTGGATGAGTGTTTGCAACTTGTTTGCCCGCTTGACATGCACTACAAGGTTTGTCCTTTTCAAACTTTACATCCTTCAATCCTCTCACTAGTTCTTTCTTCAATAGCTTGTTGAGAGTGCTCATTCCAACATGTGCAAGCCTCCTATGCCAAAGCCAACCGAGTGAGGTCTTGGTGAACAAACATGTCATCAAATTTGCATCTTCGGAGGTGAAGTCAATAAGATAAAGATTGTTGTATCTAAAGCCTTTGAATATCACTTGCTTGTCATCTATCTTTGAAACTTCCACTTCATTTGGTGTGAACAAGCATTGGAAGCCAAGGTCACAAAGTTGCCCGACGGATAATAAGTTGAAACTCAAAGAAGCAACATAGAGCACATTTGAGAGTGAGTGATCATTTGATATTGCAATCTTGTCTATACCCTTAACTTTGCTCTTTGAATTATCCCCAAATGTGATCTTCTCTTGACATATCCCATTCTCTTCAATGGAGGTGAACATACGAGGATCACCGGTCATATGTTGAGTGCAACCACTATCAATAACCCAATGAGATCCACCGGTCTTGTAGTTCACCTACACACAAGAGATCAAGCTTTTTGTTTAGGGACCCAAACTTGAGAGGGGCCCTTGACTTTCTCAACTAGTGACTTGGCAACCCATATTTTCTTTGGCCTATTCTTGTTTGGGGGACCCAAGAACATGACTTTCATCTTTCCATTTGGATCTTTTCTTAGCATGTAATGAGCATTGAAGGCAAAGGGTCTAGCATGCTTGGGCAAGGGTTGTGGTGGTGGAGTTTTGCATTCATGAGCAAAGTGACCTTCTTGACCACACTCAACACATCTCTTTGGCTTGGGCTTTGACTTGCTTTGTTGTTGAGCTTTTGCCTTCTTCTCTTGATTTGCCAAGTACCCAATACCACTTCTATCCATCTTCATTACAGTGTTCATGAGGAGCTCACTTTGCAAATATTGGCCTCTTGTGAACTTGCTTAGACCGGTCTTGAGATGCTCTTTTTCTTGCTTGAGCTTCTTGTTCTCTTCAATGAGTGACTCATTTGTTGTTTGCTTCTCAAGAGCCATCAAACCTTTAAGCTTCTTATTCTCATTTGCAAGCTTCTCATTCTCACATTTGATCTTGGCATAATCATCATAGTTGTTTGACTCAACCACACTCTTGCCTTTGCTACTAGAACCTTGCTCAATGCTTTCAATGATCAAATCATCACATGATGTAGCTATATCACACTTAACAACATTGTTAGTAGCATCATGTGTCTCAAGAGCAAGTTCATTAGCAACCACAAGACTATCATAGTCAATTTTTAAGGTGGTGTATTTGTCTTTCAAGGAGTTATGTCTAGTGATGAGCTCATCATGCTTCTTCTCAAGTTTATCATGTTGATCTTTAAGCTCTTTGTTTGAGGTTTTGAGCTCCTTGAGAGTGGAAGACATAACTTCATTTTGATCTCTAAGCTCACCACTAGTCTTTTGAGCATTTTCAAGCTTTGATGAGAGTGATTCATTTTCATTTTGAAGCTCATCATTTTCATTTCTTGTCCTTCTTATGATTTTAGTGTATTTATTTAGCAATTTTACAAGTTCATCATAAGAAGGTGCGTCATATTCATCATCACTATCACTATCATCATCATCATCACTATCATGGTTTTGTACCTTTCGTTCACCCTTGGCCATAAGGCATAGGTGAGTAGTGGACGATGATGGTGAAGAAGGCGGTGAAGGTGGTGGTGAAGATGTCGGTGAAGATGAAGGCCCCATCACAAAAGCGACAACCTTCTCTTTCTCATCATTGCTCTCATCTTCGAAGGAATCACAAGATGATTCAATGTCGGTGAGCCAATCACCAACAATATATGCCTTTCCTCCCTTCTTCTTCTTGTAGAACTCCTTCTTCTTGCCATCCTTCTTCTTGTATGGCTTGTTCTTCTTCTTCTCATCTTCTTCATCACTTGAATCATTTTTCTTGCCCTTGTTCTTGTACTTGAACTTGTCTTTTGGTGGTCTAGGGCATTGATGAGCTAGGTGGCCAAGTTCACCACAATTGTAGCAATCCATCTCCGAGATGGGCTTTCTCTTGCTACTTGTGAAGAATTTCTTTTTCTTGCCATCGAACTTGATGCCACTCTTGTTGAGCTTCTTTAGCATCTTGGTGGTCTTTCTCACCATGAGTGCAAGTGATTCATCATCGACATCACTTTCACTTGAGCTTTCTTGCACTATCATGGCTTGGCCCTTCTTCTTCTTCTTGTCATGGCTAGCTTTGAAGGCCAAGTCTTTCTTCTTGGAAGATGATGAGCCCTCTTCCGGAGTGATGTGCATGTACATCTCATGAGCATTGATCTTCCCCAATACTTGTGTCGGAGTTGCGGTGGAGAGATCACTTTGATGAAGCACGGTGACAATGTGACCATACTTCTCAACGGGAAGAACACTCAAGATCCTCCTTGCAACATCCGATTGGCTCATTTGAGTGAGCCCAAGAGCATTGAGGTCCTCTACAAGAACATTCAAGCGAGTGTACATGTCATTAGCACTTTCTTTGGGAAGCATCTCAAAAGAATTAATTTTCTTTAAAGCAATGTGATAGCGTTCCTCACGCTCACTCTTAGTTCCCTCATGGAGAGCACAAAGATTTTCCCACAAATCATGAGCGTTCTTTGCATTACGCACACGATTGAAGATATCTTTGCCTAAGCCCCGGTAGAGTGCATTTTTGGCCTTTGCATTCCACCGGTCGTACTTCTCCTCGTCACCAATGGGGTTTGCGGGATCCTTGATAGCGGGAAGCCCTTGGGTTGCGGCTCTAAGGCACCCGACATCTATGGCTTCGAGATACGCCTCCATACGGATTTTCCAATATGGAAAATCAACCCCCTCAAAGGTGGGAGGTGGTCCTTCCCCGTTAGACATCTTGCTCTAGGCGGTAAAGCCTAAATTAGGAGTAACACGGCTCCGATACCAATTGAAAGGATCAAGATGCCCAAGAGGGGGGGTGAATTGGGCTTTTCTAAAAATTAATTGCAAGAATTAAATCCTACAAGCCGGAATTCACCCCTAGTGCCTACTTGTGTTCCTAGTGAGTCTACCGACAAAAGTTTTGCACCCTAGTTTCCAATCCTAGTCTAGCATGGCAATTCTAGGAAAGTAAATCAAGCAATGAAAGTAAATACGAGAATGTAAATGCTTGAATGTAAAGGGCAAGGAACACGGCGATGTTTTTCCGAGGTATCGGAGAGTCGCCACTCCCCACTAGTCCTCGTTGGAGCACCCGCGCAAGGGTGTAGCTCCCCCTTGATCCGCGCAAGGATCAAGTGCTCTCTACGGGTTGATTCTTTGACACTCCGTCGCGGTGAATCGCCCACAACCGCTCACAACATGAGTTGGGTCATCCACAAGCTCCGCCGGATGATCACCAAACTCCCAATCACCACCAAGCCGTCTAGGTGATGGCGATCACCAAGAGTAACAAGCTAGAACTCTCACTTGACCACAACGAGCCCAAATGAGGAGATGGATGCACACTTGCTACTCTCTAATCACTAGTGAGGAACTCTCAAACTTTGATTCTCAAATCTCTATCCTCACTAGAGCTCTTGCACTCCCTTGCAATCTAAAGGGTTTTCTCAGATGTTTGAATGAGCAAGAGACCTCTAAAAGAGGTGGAGGGGATGTATTTATACACCCCTCAAAGAAAACGAACCGTTATGTTCTGACACGGGCTGACCGGACGCGCCGGTCGAACTGACCGGACGCGCCGGTCGCCCGTAACGGTCAAAACCCGATTTTCAACTAAACGACCAGACGCGCCGGTCAGGGGTGACCAGACACGTCCGATCGTGCAAAGGAGCTTACTGTAAGTGCACCAGACGCGAGGCCGCGTCCGGTCCTCTCTGGACCTTACTGGACTGTGACCGGACGCGCCGATCACACCCAGGTCGCGTCCGACGGGTGTTTCCCTCAAGTGACACGTGTTAGCCACTGACCACCGCGTCCGGTGGTCAGGGCCGAAACCCTAGCCGCGGTAACGTACTGACCAGACGCGTCCGGTCATGCCGAAGACCGCGTCCGGTCAGTGGGAAACAACCCGAAACTTTCCGAAACGCGTCGCAACTTCAACCAAGTTGCTTCCAACTGAACTTTGAGCTATTCTAGGGTTGCCTAGCGCCAAGTTTAACAAGTGTGCACCACACCTAAACATAGGACTCGCCTAGGTCAAGCTACCCGTTCATGCCCCCCTTTATAGTACGACCAAAAGAGAAAAACGAAGATCCTAACGACTATTCCGAATGTGTCTCAACACCTCGACATCCGGAACTAACCGTCCTTAATCTTGACGTCACTCTTTTGAAAACCGAAATGATTTCCATCAAGGGACACGAATACCATGGTGCCCAAAGCAGTTATAACCTCCATGACCTAACTTACCGACGTTTCTGCAAAACACACGTTAGTCATGGTAATAAAGCATTGTCATCAATTGCCGAAACCAAACCTTGGGGCCTAGATGCTTTCAATGGTGACATCATCTAAAGTGTCCACCGTAACTTTCTATGTGCCATTTCTATCCAACCCAGCTCGTTTCGGAACACTGGTGGACCCAGACATCTTCAACGGAATTGCAAGATTTCAGCGAAACAAATGCTACTTTGTGGCCTATGATGAGTAATTTTTACAAAATTTTCTTGAGGTCCACTTTTATAAAATTAGGTTCTATAGGGTGTGGCAAGTGATTCTACATCTATGAAAAAATTTAGCTCGATTCCATATCCGGAAGGCAAAGTTCTCATGGTTTTCAATTTGCCCTGAAATCTACGTTGGCAGTAGCCGGTGTCACGGCCACGAGCGTTCATTAATGGATAGGGTAACTGATGTAATTGATAGTAACATCATCTAACCTATTGACCCTAGCTTTCTATGTGCCATTCCTATCCTACCGAGCTCGTTTTTAAAAATCATTTATCATAGAACACAAAGTACCATTTGTTTCGGTGAAATCTTGCAATTCCATCGAAGATGTCTGGGTCCACCCGTGTCCCGAAACAAGCTGGGTAGGACAGGAATGACACATAGAAAGTTAGGGTCGATAGGTTAGATGATGTTACTATCGATTACATCACTTACCCTATCCATTAATGAATGCTCGTGGCCGTGACACCGGGTACTGCCGACGTAGATTTCAGGGCAAATTGAAAACCATGAGATCTTTGCCTTTCGGATATGGAATCAAGCTACATTTTTTTCATAGCTATAGAATCACTTGCCACACCCTATAGATCCTAATTTTATAAAAAGTGGACCTCTAGAAATTTTTGTAAAAATTACTCATCATAGGCTACAAAGTAGCGATTGTTTCGGTGAAATCTTGCAATTCCGTCGAAGATGCCTGGGTCCACCAGTGTTCTGAAACGAGCTGGGTTGGACAGGAAAGGCACATAGAAAGTTATGGTGGACACTTTAGATGATGTCACTATCAATTACATCACTTACCCAGGCTATTAATCAATGCTAGTCGCTGTGACATCGGGGACTGCTGACGTAGATTTCAGGGCAAATTGAAAACCATGAGAAGTTTGCCTTCTGCATATGGAATCGAGCTAGATTTTTTATCATGGCCATAGAATCACTTGCCTCTCCCTAAAGAACCTAATTTGGCAAAAGTGGACCCCTAGAGATTTTTCTAAAAATCACTTATCATATGCCACAAAGTAGCATTTGTATCGGTGAAATCTTGTAATTCCGTCGAAGATGTTCGGGTCCACCCGCATTCCGAAATGAGATGGGTAGGATAGGAATGGCACATAGAAAGTTAGGGTGAACACTTTAGATGATGTCACTATCAATTACATCACTTACCCAAGATATTAATGAACGCTGGTGGCCGCGACACCGGGGACAGCCGACGTAGATTTCAGGGCAAATTGAAAACCATGAGAACTTTGCCTTTCAGATATCGAATCGATCTAGATTTTTTTCACAACTATAAAAACACTTGCCTCACCCTAGAGAACCTGAATTGGCAAAAGTGGACTCCTGGAGATTTTTCTAAAAATCAGTTATTGTAGGCCACAGAGTAGCATTTGTTTCGGTGAAATCTTGCAATTCAATCGAAGATGTCTAGGTCCACCGAATGTTTCGAAACAAGCTGGGTAGGACAGGAATGGCACATAAAAAGTTAGGGTGGATATGTTAGATGATGTCACTATCAATTACATCACTTACATAGGCCGTTAATGAACGGTGGTGGCCACGACACTGGGGACTGCCGACATTGTTTTTCGGGCAAATTGAAAACCATAAGAACTTTGCCTTTCGGATAAGGAATCAAGCTAGATTTTTTTTCATGGCTACAGAATCACTTGCCTCACCCTAGAGAAACAAAATTGGCAAAAGTGAAACCCAAGAGATTTTTCTAAAACTCATTTATCATAGAACACAAAGTAGCATTTGTTTTGCTGAAATCTTGCAATTCCGTCGAAGATGTCTGGGTCCACCCGTGTCCCGAAACAAGCTGGGTAGAACAGGAATGGCACATAGAAAGTTAGGGTCAATAGGTTAGATGATGTTACTATCAATTACATCACTTACACTATCCATTAATGAATGCTCGTGGCCGTGACTCCGGAAACTACCGACGTAGATTTCAGGGCAAATTGAAAACCATGAGAACATTGCCTTCCGGAAATGGAATCGAGCTAAATTTTTTTCATAGCTGTAGAATCACTTGCCACACCCTATGGAACCTAATTTTATAAAAGTGGACCTCTAGAAATTTTTGTAAAAATTACTCATCATAGGCTACAAAGTAGCAATTGTTTCGGTGAAATCTTGCAATTCCGTCGAAGATGTCTGGGTCCACCAGTGTTCTGAAACGAGCTGGGTTGGACAGGAAAGGCACATAGAAAGTTATGGTGGACACTTTAGATGATGTCACTATCAATTACATCACTTACCCAGGCTATTAATCAATGCTAGTCGCTGTGACATCGGGGACTGCTGACGTAGATTTCAGGGCAAATTGAAAACCATGAGAACTTTGACTTCTGCATATGGAATCGAGCTAGATTTTTTATCATGGCCATAGAATCACTTGCCTCTCCCTAAAGAACCTAATTTGGCAAAAGTGGACCCCTAGAGATTTTTCTAAAAATCACTTATCATATGCCACAAAGTAGCATTTGTATCGGTGAAATCTTGTAATTCCGTCGAAGATGTTCGGGTCCACCCGCATTCCGAAATGAGATGGGTAGGATAGGAATGGCACATAGAAAGTTAGGGTGAACACTTTAGATGATGTCACTATCAATTACATCACTTACCCAAGATATTAATGAACGCTGGTGGCCGCGACACCGGGGACAGCCGACGTAGATTTCAGGGCAAATTGAAAACCATGAGAACTTTGCCTTTCAGATATCGAATCGATCTAGATTTTTTTCACAACTATAAAAACACTTGCCTCACCCTAGAGAACCTGAATTGGCAAAAGTGGACTCCTGGAGATTTTTCTAAAAATCAGTTATTGTAGGCCACAGAGTAGCATTTGTTTCGGTGAAATCTTGCAATTCAATCGAAGATGTCTAGGTCCACCGAATGTTTCGAAACAAGCTGGGTAGGACAGGAATGGCACATAAAAAGTTAGGGTGGATATGTTAGATGATGTCACTATCAATTACATCACTTACATAGGCCGTTAATGAACGGTGGTGGCCACGACACTGGGGACTGCCGACATTGTTTTTCGGGCAAATTGAAAACCATAAGAACTTTGCCTTTCGGATAAGGAATCAAGCTAGATTTTTTTTCATGGCTACAGAATCACTTGCCTCAACCTAGAGAAACAAAATTGGCAAAAGTGAAACCCAAGAGATTTTTCTAAAACTCATTTATCATAGAACACAAAGTAGCATTTGTTTTGCTGAAATCTTGCAATTCCGTCGAAGATGTCTGGGTCCACCCGTGTCCCGAAACAAGCTGGGTAGAACAGGAATGGCACATAGAAAGTTAGGGTCAATAGGTTAGATGATGTTACTATCAATTACATCACTTACACTATCCATTAATGAACGCTCGTGGCCGTGACTCCGGAAACTACCGACGTAGATTTCAGGGCAAATTGAAAACCATGAGAACATTGCCTTCCGGAAATGGAATCGAGCTAAATTTTTTTCATAGCTGTAGAATCACTTGCCACACCCTATAGAACCTAATTTTATAAATGTGGACCTCCAGAAATTTTTGTAAAAATTACTCATCACAGGCTACAAAGTAGCAATTGTTTCGGTGAAATCTTGCAATTCCGTCGAAGATGTCTGGGTCCACCAGTGTTCCAAAATGAGCTGGGTTGGACAGGAAAGGCACATAGAAAGTTATGGTGGACACTTTAGATGATGTCACTATCAATTACATCACTTACCCAGTCTATTAATCAATGCTAGTCGCTGTGACATCGGGGACTGCTGACGTAGATTTCAGGGCAAATTGAAAACCATGAGAACTTTGACTTCTGCATATGGAATCGAGCTAGATTTTTTATCATGGCCATAGAATCACTTGCCTCTCCCTAAAGAACCTAATTTGGAAAAAGTGGACCACTAGAGATTTTTCTAAAAATCACTTATCATATGCCACAAAGTAGCATTTGTATCGGTGAAATCTTGTAATTCCGTCGAAGATGTTCGGGTCCACCCGCATTCCAAAACGAGATGGGTAGGATAGGAATGGCACATAGAAAGTTAGGGTGAACACTTTAGATGATGTCACTATCAATTACATCACTTACCCAAGATATTAATGAACGCTGGTGGCCGCGACACCGGGGACTGCCGACGTAGATTTCAGGGCAAATTGAAAACCATGAGAACTTTGTCTTTCAGATATCGAATTGATCTAGATTTTTTTCACAACTATAAAAATACTTGCCTCACCCTAGAGAACCTGAATTGGCAAAAGTGGACTCCTGGAGATTTTTCTAAAAATCAGTTATTGTAGGCCACAGAGTAGTATTTGTTTCGGTGAAATCTTGCAATTCAATCAAAGATGTCTAGGTCCACCGAATGTTTCGAAACGAGCTGGGTAGGATAGGAATGGCACATAAAAAGTTAGGGTGGATATGTTAGATGATGTCACTATCAATTACATCACTTACATAGGCCGTTAATGAACGGTGGTGGCCACGACATTGGGGACTGCCGACGTTGTTTTTCGGGCAAATTGAAAACCATAAGAACTTTGCCTTTCGGATAAGGAATTAAGCTAGATTTTTTTTCATGGCTACAGAATCACTTGCCTCACCCTAGAGAACCAAAATTGGCAAAAGTGAAACCCAAGAGATTTTTCTAAAACTCATTTATCATAGAACACAAAGTAGCATTTGTTTTGGTGAAATCTTACAATTCCGTCGAAGATGTCTGGGTCCACCCGTGTCCCGAAACAAGCTGGGTAGAACAAGAATGGCACATAGAAAGTTAGGGTCAATAGGTTAGATGATGTTACTATCAATTACATCACTTTCCCTATCCATTAATGAACACTCGTGGCCGTGACACTGGAAACTGCCGACGTAGATTTCAGGGCAAATTGAAAACCATGAGAACTTTGCCTTCCGGAAATGGAATCGAGCTAAATTTTTTTCATAATTGTAGAATCACTTACCACACCCTATAAAACCTAATTTTATAAAAGGGGACCTGAAAAAAATTTTGTAAAAATTACTCATCATAGGCCACAAAGTAGCATTTGTTTCGGTGAAATCTTGCAATTCCGTCGAAGGTGTTTGGGTCCACCAGTGTTCCAAAACGAGCTGGGTTGGACAGGAATGGCATATAGAAAGTTACGGTGGACACTTTAGATGATGTCACAATCAATTACATCACTTACCCAGGCTATTAATTAATGCTAGTTGCTGCGACATCGGGGACTGCGGACGTAGATTTCAGGGCAAATTGAAAACGATGAGAAGTTTGCATTCTGGATATGTAATCGAGCTAGATTTTTTATCATGGCAATAGAATCACTTGCCTCTCCCTAAAGAACCTAATTTGGCAAAAGTGGACTCCTAAAGATTTTTCTAAAAATCACTTATCATATGCCACAAAGTAACATTTGTACCGGTGAAATCTTGTAATTCCATCGAAGATGTTCGGGTCCACCCGCATTCCGAAACGAGACGGGTAGGATAGGAATGGCACATAGAAAGTTAGGGTGAACACTTTAGATGATGTCACTATCAAGTACATCACTTACCCAAGATATTAATGAATGTTGTTGGCCGCGACACCAGGGACTGCCGACGTAGATTTCAAGGCAAATTGAAAACCATGAGAACTTTGCCTTTTAGATATGGAATCGAGCTAGATTTTTTTCACAACTGTAGAAACACTTGCCTCACCCTAGAGAACCTGAATTGGCAAAAGTGGACTCCTGGAGATATTTCAAAAAATCACTGATTGTAGGCCACAGAGTAGCATTTGTTTCGGTGAAATCTTGAAATTCAATCGAAGATGTCTAGGTCCACCGAATGTTTCGAAACGAGCTCGGTAGGACAGGAATGGCACATAAAAAGTTAGAGTGGATATGTTAGATGATGTCACTATCAATTACATCACTTACATAGGCCGTTAATGAACGGTGGTGGCCACGACATTGGGGACTGCCGACGTTGATTTTTCGGGCAAATTGAAAACCATAAGAACTTTGCCTTTCGGATAAGGAATCAAGCTAGATTTTTTTCATGGCTACAGAATCACTTGCCTCACCCTAGAGAACCAAAATTGGTAAAAGTGAAACCCAAGAGATTTTTCTAAAACTCATTTATCATAGAACACAAAGTAGCATTTGTTTCGGTGAAATCTTGCAATTCCGTCGAAGATGTCTGGGTCAACCCGTGTCCCGAAACAAGCTGGGTACAACAGGAACGACACATAGAAAGTTAGGGTCAATAGGTTACATGATGTTACTATCAATTACATCACTTTCCCTATCCATTAATGAACGCTCATGGCCGTGACACCGGGTACTGCCGACGTAAATTTCAGGGCAAATTGAAAACCATGAGAACTTTGCCTTCCGGATATGGAATCGAGCTAAATTTTTTTTCATAGCTGTAGAATCACTTGCCACACCCTATAGAACCTAATTCTATAAAAGTGGACCTCCAGAAATTTTTGTAAAAATTACTCATCATAGGCCACAAAGTAGCATTTGTTTCGGTGAAATCTTGTAATTCCGTCGAAGATGTCTGGGTCCACCAGTGTTTCGAAACGAGCTGGGTTGGACAGGAATGGCACATAGAAAGTTACGGTGGACACATTAGATGATGTCACTATCAATTACATCACTTACCCAGGCTATTAATCAATGCTAGTCGCTGCGACATCGGGACTGCTGACGTAGATTTCAAGGCAAATTGAAAACCATGAGAAGTTTGCCTTCTGGATATGGAATCGAGCTAGATTTTTTATCATGGCTGTAGAATCACTTGCCTCTCCCTAAAGAACCTAATTTGGCAAAAGTGGACACCTAGAGATTTTTCTAAAAATCACTTATCATATGCCACAAAGTAGCATTTGTATCGGTGAAATCTTGTAATTCCGTCGAAGATGTTCGGGTCCACCCGCATTCCAAAATGAGATGGGTAGGATAGGAATGGCACATAGAAAGTTAGGGTGAACACTTTAGATGATGTCACTATCAATTAAATCACTTACCCAAGATATTAATGAACGTTGGTGGCCGCGACACTGGGGACTGCTGACGTAGATTTCAGGGCAAATTGAAAACCATGAGAACTTTGCCTTTCAGATATGGAATCGAGTTAGATTTTTTTCACAACTGTAGAAACAATTGCCTCACCCTAGAGAACCTAAATTGGCAAAAGTGGAATCCTAGAGATTTTTCTAAAAATCACTTATGGTAGGCCACAGAGTAGCATTTATTTCAGTGAAATCTTGTAATTCAATCAAAGATGTCTAGGTCCACCGAATGTTTCGAAACGAGCTGGGAAGGACAGGAATGGCACATAAAAAGTTAGGGTGGATATGTTTGATGATGTCACTATGAATTACATCACTTACATAGGCCGTTAATGAACGGTGGTAGCCACGACACTGGGGACTGCCGACGTTGATTTTCGGGCAAATTGAAAACCATAAGAACTTTGCCTTTCAGATAAAGAATCAAGCTAGATTTTTTTCATGGCTGCAGAATCACTTGCCTCACCCTAGAGAACCAAAATTGACAAAGGTGAAACCCAAGAGATTTTTCTAAAACTCATTTATCATAGAACACAAAGTAGCATTTGTTTCGCTGAAATCTTGTAAATCCGTCAAAGATGTCTGGGACCACCCGTGACCCGAAACAAGCTGGGTAGGATAGGAATGACATAGAAAGTTAGGGTCGATAGGTTAGATGATGTTACTATCAATTACATCACTTACCCTATCCATTAATGAACGCTCATGGCCGTGACACCGGGTACTACCGACGTAGATTTCAGGGCAAATTGAAAACCATGAGAACTTTGCCTTCCGGATATGGCATGGAGCTAAATTTTTTTCATAGCTATAGAATCACTTGCCACACCCTATAGAACCTAATTTTATAAAAGTGGACCTGCAAAAATTTTTGTAAAAATTACTCATCATAGGCCACAAAGTAGCATTTGTTTCGGTGAAATCTTGCAATTCTGTCGAAGATGTTTGGGTCCACCAGTGTTCCAAAACGAGATGGGTTGGACAGGAATGGCACATAGAAAGTTACGGTGGACACTTTAGATGATGTCACTATCAATTACATCACTTACCCAGGCTATTAATCAATGCTAGTCGCTACAACATCGGGGACTGCTGACGTAGATTTCAGGGCAAATTGAAAACCCTGAGATGTTTGCCTTCTGGATATGTAATCGAGCTAGATTTTTTATCATGGATATAGAATCACTTGCCTCTCCCTAAAGAACCTAATTTGGCAAAAGTGGACCCCTTGAGATTTTTCTAAAAATCACTTATCATATGCCACAAAGTAGCATTTGTATCGGTGAAATCTTGTAATTCCATCGAAGATGTTCGGGTCCACCCGCATTCCGAAATGGGACGGGTAAGATAGGAATGGCACATAGAAAGTTAGGGTGAACACTTTATATGATGTCACTATCAATTACATCACTTACCCAAGATATTAATCAATGCTGGTGGCCGCGACACCGGGGACTTCCGACATAGATTTCAGGGCAAATTGAAAACCATGAGAACTTTGCCTTTCAGATATGGAATCGAGCTAGATTTTTTTCACAACTGTAGAAACACTTGCCTCACCCTAGAGAACCTAAATTGGCAAAAGTGGACTCCTAGAGATTTTTCTAAAAATCAGTTATTGTAGGCCATAGAGTAGCATTTGTTTCGGTGGAATCTTGCAATTCAATCGAAGATGTCTAGGTCCACTGAAGGTTTCGAAACGAGCTAGGTAGGACAGGAATGGCACATAAAAAGTTAGGGTGGATATGTTGGATGATGTCACTATCAATTACATCACTTACATAGGCCGTTAATGAACGGTGGTGGCCATGACATTGGGGACTGCCGACGTTGATTTTCGGGCAAATTGAAAACCATAAGAACTTTGCCTTTCGGATAAGGAATCAAGCTAGATTTTTTTCATGGCTACAGAATCACTTGCCTCACCCTAGAGAACCAAAATTAGCAAAAGTGAAACCCAAGAGATTTTTCTAAAACTCATTTATCATAGAACACAAAGTAGCATTTGTTTTGGTGAAATCTTGTAATTCCGTCGAAGATGTCTGGGTCCACCCGTGTCCAGAAACAAGCTGGGTAGAATAGGAATGGCACATAGAAAGTTAGGGTCAATAGGTTAGATGATGTTACTTTCAATTACATCACTTTCCCTATCCATTAATGAACGCTCGTGGCCGTGACATCGGGTACTGCCGACGTAGATTTCATTGCAAATTGAAAACCATGAGAACTTTGCCTTCCGGATATGGAATCGAGCTAAATTTTTTTCATAGCTGTAGAATCACTTGCCACACCCTATAGAACCTAATTTTATAAAAGGGGACCTGAAAAAATTTTTGTAAAAATTACTCATCATAGGCCACAAAGTAGCATTTGTTTCGGTGAAATCTTGCAATTCCGTCGAAGATGTTTGGGTCCACCAGTGTTCTGAAATGAGCTAGGTTGGACAGGAATGGCACATAGAAAGTTATGGTGGACACTTTAGATGATGTCACTATCAATTACATCACTAACCCAGGCTATTAATCAATGCTAGTCGCTGTGACATCGAGGACTGCTGACGTAGATTTCAGGGCAAATTGAAAACGATGAGAAGTTTGCCTTCTGGATATGGAATCGCGCTAGATTTTTTATCATGGAAATAGAATCACTTGCCTCTCCCTAAAGAACCTAATTTGGGAAAAGTGGACTCCTACAGATTTTTCTAAAAATCACTTATCATATGCCACAAAGTAGCATTTGTATCGGTGAAGTCTTGTAATTCCGTCGAAGATGTTCGGGTCCACCCGCATTCCGAAACGAGATGGGCAGGATAGGAATGGCACATAGAAAGTTAGGGTGAACACTTTAGATGATGTCACTATCAATTACATCACTTACCCACAATATTAATGAACGTTGGTGGCCGCGACACCGGGGACAGCCGACGTAGATTTCAGGGCAAATTAAAAACCATGAGAACTTTGCCTTTCAGATATGGAATCAAGCTAGATTTTTTTCACAACTATAGAAAAACTTGCCTCACCCTAGAGAACCTGAATTGGCAAAAGTGGACTCCTGGAGATTTTTCTAAAAATCACTTATTGTAGGCCACAGAGTAGCATTTGTTTCGGTGAAATCTTGCAATTCAATCGAAGATGTCTAGGTCCACCGAATGTTTCGAAACGAGCTGGGTAGGATAGGAATGGCACATAAAAAGTTAGGGTGGATATGTTAGATGATGTCACAATCAATTACATCACTTACATAGGCCGTTAATGAATCGTGGTGGCCACGACACTGGGGACTGTAGACGTTGATTTTCGGGCAAATTGAAAACCATAAGAACTTTGCCTTTCGGATAAGGAATTGAGCTAGATTTTTTCATGGCTGCAGAATCACTTGCCTCACCCTAGAGAACAAAAATTGGCAAAAGTGAAACCCAAGAGATTTTTCTAAAAATCATTTATCATAGAACACAAAGTAGCATTTGTTTCGGCGAAATCTTGCAATTCCGTCGAAGATGTCTGGCTCCAACCGTGTCCCGAAACAAGCTGGGTAGGATAGGAATGACATATAGAAAGTTAGGGTCGATAGGTTAGATGATGTTACTATCAACTACATCACTTACCCTATCCATTAATGAACGCTCGTGGCCGTGACACCGGGTACTACCGACGTAGATTTCATGGCAAATTGAAAACCATGAGAACTTTGCCTTCCGGATATGGAATCGAGCTAAATTTTTTCATAGCTGTAGAATCACTTGCCACACCCTATAGAACCTAATTTTATAAAAGTGTACCTCCACAAATTTTTGTAAAAATTACTCATCATAGGCCACAAAGTAGCATTTGTTTCGGTGAAATCTTGCAATTCCGTCGAAGATGTTTGGGTCCACCAGTGTTCCAAAATGAGCTGGGTTGGACAGGAATGGCACATAGAAAGTTACAGTAGACACTTTAGATAATGTCACTATCAATTACATCACTTACCAAGGCTATTAATCAATGCTAGTCGCTGCGACATCGGGGACTGCTGACGTATATTTCAGGGCAAATTGAAAACCATGAGAAGTTTGCCATTTGGATATGGAATCGAGCTAGATTTTTTATCATGGCTATAGAATCACTTTCCTCTCCCTAAAGAACCTAATTTGGAAAAAGTGGACCCCTAGAGATGTTCCTAAAAATCACTTATTATATGCCACAAAGTAGCATTTGTATCGGTGAAGTCTTGTAATTCCGTCGAAGATGTTCGGGTCCACCCGCATTCCGAAACGAGATGGGTAGGATAGGAATGGCACATAGAATGTTAGGGTGAACACTTTAGATGCTGTCACTATCAATTACATAACTTACCCATGATATTAATGAATGCTGGTGGCCGCGACACCGGGGACTACCGACGTAGATTTCAGGGCAAATTGAAAACCATGAGAACTTTGCCTTTCAGATATGGAATCGAGCTAGATTTTTTTCACAACTGTAGAAACACTTGCCTCACCCTAGAGAACCTGAATTGTCAAAAGTGGACTCCTAGAGATTTTTCTAAAAATCACTTATTGTAGGCTACAGAGTTGCATTTGTTTCGGTGAAATCTTGCAATTCAATCGAAGATGTCTAGGTCCACCGAATGTTTCGAAATGAGCTGGGTAGGACAGGAATGGCACATAAAAAGTTAGGGTGGATATGTTATATGATGTCACTATCAATTACATCACTTACATAGGCCATTAATGAACGGTGGTGGCCATGACACTGGGGACTGCCAACGTTGATTTTCGGGCAAATTGAAAACCATAAGAACTTTGCCTTTCGGATAAGGAATCAAGCTAGATTTTTTTCATGGCTGCAGAATCACTTGCCTCACCCTAGAGAACCAAAATTGGCAAAAGTGAAACCCAAGAGATTTTCTAAAACTCATTTATCATAGAACACAAAGTAGCTTTTGTTTCACTGAAATCTTGTAATTCCGTCGAAGATGTCTGGGTCCACCCGTGACCCGAAACAAGCTGGGTAGGACAGGAATGACATATAGAAAGTTAGGGTTGATAGGTTGCATGATGTTACTATCAATTACATCACTTACCCTATCCATTAATGAACGCTCATTGCCGTCACACCGGGTACTACCGACGTAGATTTCAGGGCAAATTGAAAACCATGAGAACTTTGCCTTCTGGATATGGAATCGAGCTAAATTTTTTTCATAGCTGTAGAATCACTTGCCACACCCTATAGAACCTAATTTTATAAAAGTGGATCTCTAGAAATGTTTGTAAAAATTACTATCATAGGCCACAAAGTAGCATTTGTTTCCGTGAAATCTTGCAATTCCGTCGAAGGTGTCTGGGTCCACCAGTGTTCCGAAACAAGCTGGGTAGGACAGGAATGGCACATAGAAAGTTATCGTGGACACTTTAGATGATGTCACTATCAATTACATCACTTACCGAGGCTATTAATCAATGCTAGTCACTGCGACATCGGGGACTGCTAACGTAGATTTCAAGGCAAATTGAAAACCATGAGAAGTTTGCCTTCTAGATATGGAATCGAGCTAGATTTTTTATCATGGCTATAGAATCACTTTCCTCTCCCTAAAGAATCTAATTTGGCAAAAGTGGACCGCTAGAGATTTTTCTAAAAATCACTTATCATATGCCACAAAGTAGCATTTGTATCGGTGAAATCTTGCAATTCAATCGAAGATGTCTAGGTCCACCGAATGTTTCGAAACGAGCTGGGTAGGACTGGAATGGCACATAAAAAGTTAGGGTGGATATGTTAGATGATGTCACTATCAATTACATCGCTTACATAGGCCGTTAATGAACAGTGGTGGCCACGACACTGGGGACTGCCGACGTTGATTTTCGGGCAAATTGAAAACCATAAGAACTTTGCCTTTCGGATAAGGAATCAAGCTAGATTTTTTTCATGGCTGCAGAATCACTTGCCTCACCCTAGAGAACCAAAATTGGCAAAAGTGAAACACAAGAGATTTTTCTAAAACTCATTTATCATAGAACACAAAGTAGCATTTGTTTCACTGAAATCTTGTAATTCAATCGAAGATGTCTGGGTCCACCCGTGACCCGAAACAAGCTGGGTATGACAGGAATGACATATAGAAAGTTAGGGTCGATAGGTTAGATGATGTTACTATCAATTACATCACTTAACCTATCCATTAATGAACGCTCGTGGCCGTGACACCGGGTACTGCCGAAGTAGATTTCAGGGCAAATTAAAAACTATAAGAACTTTGCCTTCCAGATA
Organism: Saccharum spontaneum; assembly: GCA_022457205.1. Taxonomy (NCBI): domain Eukaryota; kingdom Viridiplantae; phylum Streptophyta; class Magnoliopsida; order Poales; family Poaceae; genus Saccharum; species Saccharum spontaneum. The sequence goes on along the minus strand of CM039583.1, from coordinate 17,430,919 downwards.
TGGAATCAAGCTAAATTTTTTTCATAGCTGTAGAATCACTTGCCACACCCTATAGAACCTAATTTTATAAAAGTGGACCTCTGGAAATTTTTGTAAAAATTACTCATCATAGGCCACAAAGTAGCATTTGTTTCTGTGAGATCTTGCAATTCCATCGAAGATGTCTGGGTCCACCAGTGTTCCGAAACGAGCTGGGTAGGATAGGAATGGCACATAGAAAGTTACCATGGACACTTTAGACGATGTCACTATCAATTACATCACTTACCGAGGCTATTAATCAATGCTAGTCGCTGCGACATCGGGGACCCCTGACATAGATTTCAGGGCAAATTGAAAACCATGAGAAGTTTGCCTTCTGGATATGGAATCGAGCTAGATTTTTTATCATGGCTGTAGAATCACTTGCCTCTCCCTAAAGAACCTAATTTGGAAAAAGTGGACCACTAGAGATTTTTCTAAAAAACACTTATCATATGCCACAAAGTAGCATTTGTATCGGTGAAATCTTGTAATTTCGTCGAAGATGTTCGGGTCCACCCGCATTCCGAAACGAGATGGGTAGGATAGGAATGGCACATAGAAAGTTAGGGTGAACACTTTAGATGATGTCACTATCAATTACATTACTTACCCAGGATATTATTGAACGTTGAAGGCCGTGACACCGGGGCTGCCGAGGCAGATTTCATGGCAAATTTAGAACCAGGAGAACTTTGCCTTCCAGATATGGAATCGAGCTAGATTTTTTTCATGACCAAAATTGGCAAATGTGGACCCCTGGAGATTTTTCTAAAAATCACTTATTGTAGGCCACAGAGTAGCATTTGTTTCGGTGAAATCTTGCAATTCAATCGAAGATGTCTAGGTCCGTCGAATGTTTCGAAACGAGCTGGGTAGGACAGGAATGACACATAAATAGATAGGGTGGATATGTTAGATGATGTCACTATCAATTACATCACTTACATAGGCCGTTAATGAACGGTGGTGGCCACGACATTGGGGACTGCCGACGTTGATTTTCGGGCAAATTGAAAACCATAAGAACTTTGCCTTTTGGATAAGGAATCAAGCTAGATTTTTTTCATGACTGCAGAATCACTTGCCTCACCCTAGAGAACCAAAATTGGCAAAAGTGAAACCCAAGAGATTTTTCTAAAACTCATTTATCATAGAACACAAAGTAGCATTTGTTTCGCTAAAATATTGTAATTCCGTCGAAGATATCTGGGTCCACCCGTGACCTAAAACAAGCTAGGTAGGACAGGAATGACATATAGAAAGTTAGGATCGATAGGTTAGATGATGTTACTATCAATTACATCACTTACCCTATCCATTAATGAACGCTTGTGGCCGTGACACCGGGTACTGCCGACGTAGATTTCAGGGCAAATTGGAAACCATGAGAACTTTGCCTTCCGGATATGGAATCGAGCTAAATTTTTTTCATAGCTGTAGAATCACTTGCCACACCCTATAGAACCTAATTTTATAAAAGTGGACCTCTGGAAATTTTTATGAAAACTACTCATCATAGGCCACAAAGTAGCATTTGTTTCGGTGAAATCTTACAATTCCGTCGAAGATGTCTGGGTCCACCAGTGTTCAAAAACGAGCTGGGTAGGACAAGAATGTCACATAGAAAGTTACCGTGGACACTTTAGATGATGTCACTGTCAATTACATCACTTACCCAGGCTATTAATCAATGCTAGTCGCTGCGACATCGGGGACTGCTAACGTAGATTTCAGGGCAAATTGAAAACCATGAGAAGTTTGCCTTCTGGATATGGAATCGAGCTAGATTTTTTTATCATGGCTGTAGAATCACTTGCCTCTCCCTAAATAACCTAATTTGGCAAAAGTGGACTACTAGATATTTTTCTAAAAATCACTTATCGTATGCCACAAAGTAACAATTGTATCGGTGAAATCTTGAAATTCCGTCGAAGATGTTCGGGTCCACCCGCATTCCAAAACGAGATGGGTAGGATAGGAATGCCACATAGAAAGCTAGGGTGAAAAATTTAGATAATGTCACTATCAATTACATCACTTACCTAGGATATTAATGAACGTTGAAGGCCGCGACACCGGGGCTGCCGACGCAGATTTCAGGGCAAATTGAGAACCATGAGAACCTTGCCTTCCGGATATGGAATTGAGCTAGATTTTTTTTAATACTATAGAATCACTTGCCTCACCCTAGAGGACCAAAATTGGCAAAAGTGGACCCCTAGGATTTTTCTAAAAATCACTTATTGTAGGCCACAGAGTAGCATTTATTTCGGTGAAATCTTGCAATTCCATCAAAGATGTCTGGGTCCACCCATGTTCTAAAATGAGCTTTGTAGGATAGGAATGGCACATGAAAAGTTAGGGTGGATATGTTAGATGATGTCATTATCAATTACATCACTTATACAGGCCGTTAATGAATGTTGGTGGCCGCGACACCAGGGACTGCCGACGCTGATTTCCGGGCAAATTGAAAACCATAAGAACTTTGGCTTTCGGATAAGGAATCGAGCTAGATTTTTTTTCGCAGCTGCAGAATCACTTGAGTCACCCTCGAGAACCAAAATTAGCAAAAGTGAAATCCTAGAGATTTTTCTAAAAATCATTTATCATAGAACACAAAGTAGCATTTGTTTCGGTGAAATCTTGCAATTCCGTCGAAGATGTCTGGGTCCACCCGTTTTCCGAAACGAGCTAGGTAGGTCAGGAATGGCACATAGAAAGTTAGGGTCAATAGGTTAGATGATGTCACTATCAATTACGTCACTTACATATGGCCATTAATGAGCACTCGTGGCCGTGACACCGGGGACTGCCGACGCAGATTTTAGGGCAAATTGAAAACCATGAAAACTTTGCCTTACAGATATGGAATTGAGCTAGATTTTTACATGGCTGCAAAATCACATGCCTCACCCCAGAGAACCAAAATTGGCAAAAGTGAAGCCCTAGAGATTTTTCTAAAAATCATTTATCATAGAACACAAAGTAGCATTTGTTTCGGTGAAATCTTGCAATTCCGTCGAAGATGTCTGGGTCCACCTGTGTACCGAAACAAGCTGGGTAGGACAGGAATGGCACATAGAAAGTTAGGGTCGATAGGTTAGATGATGTTACTATCAATTACATCACTTACCCTATCCATTAATGAAAGCTCGTTGTCGTGACACCGGGTACTGCCGACGCAGATTTCGGGGCAAATTGAAAACCATGAGAACTTTGCCTTCCGGATATGGAATCTAGCTAAATTTTTTTCATAGCTGTAGAATCACTTGCCACACCCTATAGAACCTAATTTTATAAAAGTGGACCCCTGGAAATTTTTGTAAAAATTACTCATCATAGGGTACAAAGTTGAATTTGTTTCGGTGAAATCTTGCAATTCCGTCGAAGATGTCTGGGTCCACCAGTGTTTCGAAACGAGCTAGGTAGGACAGGAATGGCACATAGAAAGTTACGGTGGACACTTTAGATGATGTCACTATCAATTACATCACTTACCCCGGCATTTAATCAATGCTAGTGGCCGCGACACCGGGGACTGTCAACGTAGATTTCAGGGCAAATTAAAAACCATGAGAAGTTTGCCTTCTAGATATGGAATCGATCTAGATTTTTTATCATGGCTGTAGAATCACTTGACTCACCCTAGGGAACCTAATGTGGCAAAATTGGAACCGTTGAGATTTTTCTAAAAATCACTTATCATATGCCAAAAAGTAGCATTTGTTTTGGTGAAATCTAGCAATTCCGTCGAAGATGACCAGGTCCACCCGTATTCTGAAATGTGATCGGTAGGATAGGAATGGCACATAGAAAGTTAGGGTGAACACTTTAGATGCTGTCACTATCAATTACATCACTTACCCAAGATATTAATGAACACTGGTGGCCGCGACACCGGGGACTACCGACGTAGATTTCAGGACAAATTGAAGACCATGAGAACTTTGCCTTTCAGATATGGAATCGAGCTAGATATTTTTCACAATTGTACAAACACTTGCCACACCCAAGACAACCTAAATTGGCAAAAGTGGACTCCTAAAGATTTTTCTAAAAATCACTTATTGTAGGCCACATAGTAGCAATTGTTTCAGTGAAATCTTGCAATTCAATCAAAGATGTCTAGGTCCACCGAATGTTTCGAAACAAGCTGGGTACGACAGGAATGGCACATAAAAAGTTAGGGTGGATATGTTAGATGATGTCACTATCAACTACATCACTTACATAGGCCATTAATGAACGGTGGTGGCCACGACACTAGGGACTGCCGATGTTGATTTTCGGGCAAATTGAAAACCATAAGAACTTTGCCTTTCAGATAAGAAATCGAGCTAGATTTTTTTCATGGCTGCAGAATCACTTGCCTCACCCTAGAGAACCGAAATTGGCAAAAGTGAAACCCAAGAGATTTTTCTAAAAATCATTTATCGTAGAACACAAAGTAGCATTTGTTTCGGTGAAATCTTGTAATTCCGTCGAAGATGTCTGGGTCCACCCCTGTCCCGAAACAAGCTGGGTAGGATAGGAATGGCACATAGAAAGTTAGGGTCGATAGGTTAGATGATGTTACTATCAATTACATCACTTACCCTATCCATTAATGAACGCTCGTGGCCGTGACACCGGGTACTGCCGACGTAGATTTCAGGGCAAATTGAAAACCATGAGAACTTTGCCTTCCGGATATGGAATCAAGCTAAATTTTTTTCATAGCTGTAGAATCACCTGCCAAACCCTATGGAGCCTAATTTTATAAAAGTAGACCTCCAGAAGCCACAAAGTAGCATTTGTTTCGGTGAAATCTTGCAATTCCGTCGAAGATGTCTGGGTCCACCAGTGTTCCGAAACGAGCTGGGTTGGACAGGAATAGCACATAGAAAGTTAGGGTGGCCACTTTAGATGATGTCACTATCAATTACATCACTTACCTAGGCTATTAATCAATGCTAGTGGCTGCGACATCGGGGACTGCTGATGTAGATTTCAGGGCAAATTGAAAACCATGAGAAGTTTGCCTTCTGCATATGGAATCGAGCTAGATTTTTTATCATGGCTGTAGAATCACTTGCCTCTCCCTAAAGAACCTAATTTGGCAAAAGTGGACCCCTAGAGATTTTTCTAAAAATCAATTATCATATGCCACAAAGTAGCATTTGTATCGGTGAAATCTTGTAATTCCGTCGAAGATGTTCGGGTCCAACCGCATTCCGAAACGGGATGGGTAGGATAGGAATGGCACATAGAAAGTTAGGGTGAACACTTTAGATGATGTCACTATCAATTACATCACATACAAAAGATATAAATGAACACTAGTGGCCGCGACACCGCGGACTGCCGACGTAGATTTCAAGGCAAATTGAAGACCGTGAGAACTTTGTCTTTCAGATATGGAATCGAGCTAGATTTTTTTCACAACCGTAGAAACACTTGCCTCACCCAAGAGAACCTGAATTGGCAAAGGTGGACTCCTAGAGATTTTTCTAAAAATCACTTATTGTAGGCCGCAGAGTAGCGTTTGTTTCGGTGAAATCTTGCAATTCAATCGAGGATGTCTAGGTCCACCGAATGTTTCAAAACGAGCTGGGTAGGATAGGAATGACACATAAAAAGTTAGGGTGGATATGTTAGATGATGTCACTATCAACTACATCACTTACATAGGCCATTAATGAACGGTGGTGGCCACGACACTGGGGACTGCCGACGTTGATTTTCGGGCAAATTGAAAGCCATAAGAACCTTGCCTTTCAGATAAGGAATCGAGCTAAATTTTTTTCATGGCTGCAGAATCACTTGCCTCTCCCTAGAGAACCAAAATTGGCAAAAGTGAAACCCAAGAGATTTTTCAAAAAATCATTTACCATAGAACACAAAGTAGCATTTGTTTCGGTGAAATCTTGTAATTCCGTCGAAGATGTCTAGGTCCACCAGTGTCCAGAAACAAGCTGGGTAGGACAGGAATGGCACATAGAAAGTTAGGGTCGATAGGTTAGATGATGTTACTATCAATTACATCACTTACCCTATCCGTTAATGAACGCTCGTGGCCGTGACATCGGAAACTGCCGCCGTAGATTTCAGGGCAAAATGAAAACCATGAGAACTTTGCCTTC